>OV121087.1:35959510-36169429 GCA_921293015.1 Phorcus lineatus | reverse complement strand
GAGAGAGAGAGAGAGAGAGAGAGAGAGAGGAGAGAGAGAGGAGAGAGAGAGAGAGAGAGAGGGAGAGAGAGAGAGAGAGAGAGAGAGAGAGAGAGGAGAGAGAGCGAGAGAGAGAGAGAGAGAGAGAGAGAGAGAGAGAGAGAGAGAGAGAGAGAGAATTTCGAAGAGTTAGCCGCTTTTTAAGTTTCAAAACTAAGTAAATACCCGGGTCTTTCCAGGAAGGTACACGTAAAACGACCATTCCTGTTTCTAATCAATCATGAGTAAGTCGGTGTGGACAATATATACCTGCCGTGTCAACGAAAACACCCACATCCGATCGTGTTAGTCTGAAACGACATTGTCATAAACATCTGTTTGAATTCCTAACAATATATCACAATAGTATGGTGGCTGATTTCTGCCATTCGCGTCTTCGCTATTTCGTGATATGCCAACCTAGGGCGAAATAGCGACATAGCAGAAATCAGCCACCATACAATAGAGAGTATTATTTCTTCTCGATAAACGTGAAAACAGTAATATCTTATATGATGGTGGCCTTATCAACGTGTATTCATTTGTTGATAGAAAAATGTCTGTTTTTCAACTTGGTTCGTTGATCGTGGGATTTACTTGACAGAAATGCTGATTGTCTTTCAGCGGGTTCCTCCTTCGTCCAGGGAGGAATCAGGAGCGGAAATAGCAATATAGGAATCCGAATAATAATCATGAAAACATTTTCTCTATAACTGTTATTGATATCAGGTATTTACATTTTACAAAAAATTCTGTTTACCCAAGTGCAAGCGAGGATCAAATACAAATATTAATGGGTTTTGTATATTGAATATTGAATTTCCTCCTCCAAGCCACTTTTATGATAATAACATAGCCCACTTCTGAGCATGTTAACTCTGTATGGCCCATTTTGTCCTATTCAAGTATGATAAGTTAGCCAGATAGCGTCTGGAATCACGAATAACTTTTTTATGATTATTAGTTATGGGTAATAAAACCCACCTGGTACACTAGTTGGTGTAATATATTATTTCACCCTCGCTTGAATAATGTTTGCTATTTAAACGTTTTATGTACACATGTGGATCGCCGTTTTATATGTAGTAGTTAGCATGCTGGCCTCTCACGCCTAAGGCCTAGGTTGACATCCCGCTGATATAGCACCTAAATATTATAACCTTGGTCAAATACTGTGAAGTGTCCTTAGGTTAGGCATTTCATCCACATTGCACTCAGTCCACCTGATGTTAAATAGGTACCTGAAAACCGGAATGTTTGGATCTATACGATCGCACTTGGCGCAAAGTAGCTGCTTTGAATGTACAGTTCCCCAAGGGTGATGATGATAGCACTTTCAGCATGTATTAGTTCGTTGATAAAAGCTACATAAAAATCCACATTATTATTACTGTTATCATTATAATTGTTATTATTATTTATGTGATGAAATTACAACGTTCTCCTCCAACTTATGAGTAAAAATGATAAAGATGTTGCTCATTGTAACTACCAATCATTGTTTTTATTCTCTTTGCTTGTTAGCGATTTCAGTAAAAACATATAGTTCAACCTCACTAAATTGATACTCTTTAACTCAGAACAGCTAAACTTTTTCACTCGAAAAAATCTGTAACACCAACTATTCTCTCGGTCACAACCTGTGAAAAATATAGTAAACTAACCTCAGAGTCTGTTGTCCTTGTAATTGAAGTGATTTTAAGTGACATTGATAGACCCTACGTAAAGATGATGTCATCAACTCGGTGCAACTCAGATGAGTTATCGCTAGAATTACTCGTGAAGACGGTTTCACCAAAAAATATGAACCATGAATAAAAATACGTTTAATTCAACTCT
This sequence comes from Phorcus lineatus, assembly GCA_921293015.1. Taxonomy (NCBI): domain Eukaryota; kingdom Metazoa; phylum Mollusca; class Gastropoda; order Trochida; family Trochidae; genus Phorcus; species Phorcus lineatus. The sequence goes on along the minus strand of OV121087.1, from coordinate 36,167,572 downwards.
CTCACTCAAAGTATTTACTATTAATCTCTTCAATATCGAAGAACAGCTGTTTCGCTGTTTATCATGCCAATCAATTTCAAATGGTGCATTTTTCTTCTTGGTTAAGCAATTATTAAGCTGAAAAAGATTGATCAGATGGACATACGCCCAGGTCTAATGAGAGCAATCAAACGAATGTTAAGTTCACACGAACCCTTCTCATAATGTAGAATAAAGTGACGTACCATATATAGGCTACTTACATGTTATTGACTGTCGTCCTGTCATTTTCTTCGACTTTGGTGTCTTTTGATTATAGTGTTTTCATCAATTGTAGGTGACAGTCCTGTAATTCTATCAATATAAGTATTCTACTGAATATATCGACATGCATAAATTTTCTCAAAAATATAATTACCTGAATTTTCTTTCCTTCTGTTGAAATTACAAAATTACATAGATAACGACAGATTAGTTTCAATGAAAATGGTATAAAGACAATTAGTATCATGTTTGTCTATGAATAGGAAATGTTAAAATTGACATATCACGTAGAGTTCATGCAATAAGCAAAATAGAATAGAAGAAGCATGAACTATCATTTTCTACTGTAGTTGCAGTTCTACATATCAACCATTCTCTCCCAACAGAGGTAGCTCCGTCATATATTCCTATACAAACTCTGTCTTAATACGAAGGTTTCTCGGGCTTCAGGCAGTTTCCTCTAGCGGGACAATTTTGCAACTTAAACTACCTGGCAATATTTCAGCCAATGAACACCAAAGCATGAATAACATATTTGCTGTCACATAGGCCTATGCAGTCGCAATATGAGGCCTATTTCTTCTGTAAAGCTTACGGAAATAACTTAGGCAATTTGAATGATTGCACAACTAACTTTGATTGTATCCAATCAGCGTTCTACATTTCGTGTCCGAGAAAGCTTCGTATTATGACTGAAGTTGTATGGGAATTTATGACGGAGCTACCTCTGCTGGGAGAGAATGCATATCAACAAGCATTGTCGTACATTGAATTACAAAGATAAATACATGTATAAACAATTTTTACTAATAATTCTTATCCACTCAAGTCTTCCTATTGCGTTAAATTTTCGCATGAAGTAAAACAATTAATATGTTGTTAAACGAGAATTAACACGCGATTGTTCATTAATGTACAAATGTCATGTTATGTGTTCGTTCTTTCACTGATGTTCTTTCTTTCAACGTCCGCTTTGCAACCGATCATCTCTTTACGAAATCAAGACTGAAATTAATATACTTTTGAGATGTGTAATACAGGAATCGAGAGAGAAATAGACCATAGAAGACTGTATCATGATTGCACCATCGATGATTCATATCTTTGTTACGCATCTTTACGTTTTGCTGGCGGGGGCGAGATAGCGCAGTGGTAAGACCGTTCGTCTTAAGATCGAGAGGTCTGGGTTTCGAATCCCGTAAGGGACTCACTCTTTCATTTTTTAAAACAATCTCATAAACTGTTACCACAACTTTTATCAATATTCGCAACCAAAATGCTTGATTGTAATTGTTATCTTGAAGCAAAATATAATCATTACGCTCAGATATATGTATGTTCTGACATAAGTATTTTCTGCATTGGGCTAAATCAGCTTTATGTGGGGCGGGGAAGGGGGCATTAAGGGTAACACGCTCAGGCGTACTCAGAACAGTGGCTTTTTTAGCTATAGTAGCATTGACAATGACCTTCCGTGTTATAAAACTTTTACTCAGGTCATGTCTCCATAAACAAGGCCAAAGTCATTTGCACGAAGCTTATTCATTTTGACGGAGTTTAAAACAAGTATAGTCGAAATGTTTGATAAACATACATGCGACAATAAGAATTGCTAACAATTGACGTATAATATGGCGGATCCAGGTCTGTTCAAACAGTTTCAAACTTGTGTAAGGAACATTAGCACGTTTTAAGACAGACAAAGTGATCTCTCAGTAAACGAAACCTAATGTTACCAATTTCATGATTATGTTTTAATCAAAAGAAGCAGTTCTAAAACGAACATACAAGATCAAGATGTCCCTCCACAAAAATGGCCGCAAGAACTTTTTGCGTGATACTGGACAATTTCTTTTACGACTAGAGATGACCGGGTTGTGTAAAAAGATGTTTGACCCTCTGAAGATGGCATAAAATGATTTTTTGGGGAAATTTTGAAGAAATAAACTAGATAAAAACTTATCATTTAAAGGTATAAAAAGAGTACAGTAGGAGTGCAGAAATGTACACCGTTCCATGACAAGGTTATCCATTGACTGTGCACCTATCATACGTTTACGACGTGAAGGTCAGAAAAGGGGGCAGTCGACCTATTTCTCTCTGAATAGGTTAAAAAAAGTATACAAGTAATGGGTGATATGCATGCCTAAACCACTATGCACTACACAATAGAATATGATCGTGAAGGTCAACTTTAAATTCACGAAATTTAATAGTTACACGAGACACTTAAATTCCAATATATACTTTCAAATTTTAAACAACAATAATTGGTATGCACTTAAAGATACAGAAATGTACACCATTACATAACAAGCTTATCCTTTTACTGTGCACCTATCATACATTTACGACGTGAAGGTCAGAAAAGAGGGCAGTCGACCTATTTCTCTCAGAATAGGTTTAAAAAAGTATACAAGTAATAGGTGATATGCATGCCCAAAACACTATGCCCTACAAAATAGAATATGATCGTCAAGGTCAACTTTAAATTCATCTATGCCACAAATAGTTTCACGAGACACTTAAATTCCAATATTCTTGCAAAACAATAATAACTGATGTAAATGCACTTAAAGATACCTTATGCCTACTATATACACAGACACCTTGTATAAGTCAATCGACAGTACATTTCTTTCTACGTGTAAAGACAATGCACGAGAACATTGACATATTTTCTTTTGTGAGAATAGTAAAGATAGATATTTATAAACACTATGATTAAGTAATAATTTTTAATACACATATGTCTCATGTATGAACATTTCATTCAACTTTTGCCCTCAATTACGTAACTCTGAGTCACAACTTTTGAACTCTCCTACCTACACACACCTGTTAAATAACAAGGCAGTAACCCTATATGGTACAGTGCAGTAAATGCTTATATAAAAGCACAACAGATAACAGAAAAAAGACATAAACAAGGTCTAAATTTAGCTGCACCAACAGTGCAGAGAATCAAGCTTTTAAATAAGAATACAGCGTATAACAGAAACACGGGGAGCGTTGGCTTATCTTAAACTTCCACCGACATTGCAGTGAATGTACGTCAATGAATACGAACATTATGAATATAAAAACAAGGGGAACAGTTGGCTTATCGAAAGCTTGCACTGACATTGCAGTGAATGTTCTTTTTTGAATTCGAACATTATTAATATATAAATAAGGGGAACAGTTGGTTTATCTAAAGCTTGCATCGTCAGTGCAGTGAATCTAGTTTTTGAATTTGGAAACAGCGTATAACAGAAACAAGAGGAGCGTTTGCTTATCTTAAACTTGCACCGACAGTGCAGGGAATGTACTTTCTTAATTCGAACATTATGATCATAAAAACAAGGGGAACATTTGCCTTATCTTATGCTTCCATCTTCAGTGCAGTGAATCTAATTTCTGAATTCGAGCATAAGGACTATAAAAAAACATGGGGAACAGTTGGCGTATCTTCAGCTTGCATCGTCAGTGCAGTGAACATAGTTTCTAAATTTGAATACAGGGTATAACAGAAACACGGGGAACAGTAGGCTTATCTTAGCTTCCATCGTCAGTGCAGTGAATCTAGTTTCTGAACCTGAGGTCAAAGGTCAAACGAAATAAGATCATCAAGCTAGTTAACAAACAGAGTCTGTGTTATCTTGTGCCTGAAGAAAACCCCTAGGCCTGGTGTGGGCAATTGGAGGATAATACCGAGTGTAATTTGTAATCATGACTACGTGCATAATCAATTTCCATTTCATTTGTTACACCTATGGATATTTGAATAAGTTTGCTTATTTCCATGTCCTATTATATATTCATTATTACATAGTAATAAGCAGTTTGGGTTAAATATGATATTTGTTTTTTACCAAGGTGGTGACAAACTCCGATAACGATGTCCGTAGCACCGAAAGGAAAATACCGTAATGTTTATTAATGGAACTCGATGAGGGTTTGGATATTGCAATTGACAGAAGTGTGGGGGAGTAAGTGTCAAAGTTTTTCTTTTGTTTTACTTTTGTAAACAGTTTTTTTCATGCTTTTGAGTATTAACTTTACCTTACCTGATATATAGGCCTGATGAGCTGCAGAAGCAAGTGTCTCTTTTTTTACGACATACACTTAATGATCCCTTACGTCTGACCGACAGAGCAAAACAAGACAATAGAAATCTATAAACATAATACCTATTTTTAAAAAATACCTTCACTGAAGAGCTTTTTGCGTGTGGACGATTGACCATGGCAGAGTTTAGGCTTAAACATGACAGGGTTCTATGAACAAAAGAGGCAATTGCATTGACCTATACTTTAGAATACTTGTGGTCGTGTTTGTAAAAAAAGGTCAATAAACTTTGTATGATGTTTGTATTAAGTTGTGTCTCTTTGTAACGGATTAAAAAGGTTAAACATGAGGCATTTCAGAAATCATGCTCATTACTTCGGTTGAAATAAATTAAACATGTATTTTTAAACACAGTGAGGAGAGGTGAAAACCATATAATAAAAAGATGATAAAAGGAACCATAAACGTATCGAAGCCCTACTTCTGAGGAAGAATCTATTAAGCATTAATAACAGGATCTAGACTTCATAAGAAGAAGTTTAGCTGACTTTTCGTAAATGGACATGTGGCTTGTTGGGACAGTAGTCAAAAGCACACTTTTTGAATATTTTTTCTTAAAAATGTCTCCAATAAACATAAACTTCTGCCAAATGTATTATTTCATAGGGTCAAAACATCTCATTAGACAACCCGATCGTCAGTAGTCATAGAGAAAATAATCATATATCAAGCAAACACCACTTTTATGTGGATTCGCATAGCTTTACTGATCATGGTGCGTTCGTTTTAAAATTGCCTCTTTGCGTTGAGAAACATTGTCCTTGAATTTGGAACATTTATTTCATTTTTGACAAGATCATTTTATTTATCTAAAACAACGTGCTACTTCCTCTTTAGGATAGTACACATTTTACTAAAAATCTAAAGTCTTACACCAAAGTAATATAATTAAATCCACTTTGAACATGGTTTATATGTAGATGGCGTATTATTAGCACGCTATTATAAAACATTTCCCCATATAAATGTATATAACATTACGCAACCGTCACCTAAACATATAGTTTGTAATAGATACCCTTCATTGCTCCTGGTGAAGCTCGTAGGAAGAATGATTTGAATAATTTTACATGTTTGTAGAAATTTTAGTCTCATATTCACGAGTAGATGACATGATGAATTAGTTACACTATTATGCAGTAGAAAAGCTTAAAATTTATGAATTTTTTTTCAATTGTAAACAATAGCGATTTTTGGAGGATTAACAACATTTTAGACATACATAACTTAAAAGGGTAGATTGTTATTGTAGATATATAAAGTCTGAATCGAAGGAAAAACAAAATACGTAATCCCAGTTGACAAGACAATGTTTTTTTGTTTTTTATAATATCAAATGATGCTTTATCAACACTGCCTTAATACTTGAAAGGTGTTCGCACAAAATTGACCAACGGTGGTTTTTGCTTTAAACTATAGGTTTTCTATAGGTTGATCGGGTTTAGACATGAGATATTGTAACCCTCTCTAGACCTGTGTATCGTGCAACGTGGCCTCAGTGGCGAGACGAGATATCCCGATTCCAGTTTTATTAGACGAGACAATATATCATTGAAGTATTGCAAAGGAACCTGCGAGACGATTATCATCACGATACAGTGGTTGCGATACAATACGTATCACGATGCTCTACAGTTCATGAAAAAGAATATAAAGGAAATAGAAAGTAATGTTTTTTCTTAGATAACAAACTGTCATAAACATTACATCACAAATGTAGAAATCACAAAATTAGAGAGGTTGAGAAATTGCAGATAAAATATCACAAATATCATAAATGTTCTGTTTGTGTGATCACTCTTATCTCTGAAACAGAGAGTTATTTATTTGAAACATATTTTGTTAACAGTATCAGGATATATTGCCTCTTATGGCGATACATCGATGTATCGTGGACCCTCACGATATAAATATCCTGATATATTGTCTTAATGTGTTTTGTATCGATACATTCGTATCGCGTAGTAGACGATGCAAACATCGATACTATCGATGAATCGTTACACCACTAGGATTAGGTGCATGAGGTCAACGCATAAGCCCAATATTTCTCCCGTAATGGGTAATTGATATGTTTGTATTGGAATAAGATGATTTTACAAACGTGGATTCTTCTTTGAAAGGACCCAAAGACTGAAGGCTTGAACGGGCATCCATAGTTTCATAATTAAATGCACACTGTTTACATGTATGAAATACACCGCTTTAACGATTAGCATGTTTACTCAATGATTTAGTCTGTAGGCCAGACCCTGAAATAAGGTAGAAGCCGAAGCAAGTCTTTAAAAAGACTTTAGAGCTTGATTCTGAAAATGAAGAAATTTCAGTCTCTTTTTCATTTAATTAATATATTACATTTTATTTATTTTACATTTTTTTCGATTAACTGATACATTTTCATTTCAGAATCTAATTTTACGACAACCAATGATTTTGCATGAGAAACTTCGTCAATGATACAATGCACGCCTCTCGAGATCGAGAGAAGGAAAACCCTACAATATTGTTCTCAGCCATGAGCCCTCGCAACGTACATGAGGATTTAACTTGTCTTCTTATTGATAAGTGTGTACTAATGTCATTCACGGGACACGGACATAGATCAGTGTGACCTGTTGGTTGTTGTCGCGATCATTTGGTAGACAAATATTATTCAGACAAACACCTACTATATTTCAGGGTCAAATGAACGAATACATCAAAACAATGGTCTCTCTCAGAGTATCAACGTGAAAAACAAAAGCTGATACGGACACAGCTGAATTGATGAGAATGGAAGAAGACATTAAATCTTTTTATTGGAAGTGACAGGAAATTAGTGACTTGCATATGTTATGAAGTTTGACTCCAACAACATACTCTGTGGCCCTTTAATGTTTGATCCTCTGTGACCTTATGCTTTGTTACCAGTGTTTAATACCTCTTGATATATCAAGTCTAGCTTCATACTGGATACTGTTTAAAGGCCACTTATTGTCACTAAAATCGTTTGAAGGTTAGCCATTAACTGGGATCTTTTTAGAGCTGCAAAGGGCCTTATATTGTTTTAATCAAAGGTTGACATTTCTGATTTCTAGCCCGATATTAGAATTATTCGGGTTTAAATAACATACCATTGCCTTCTATACATGCCGGTAGTGATTCAATTCAATTCTTAGTAATGACCAAGTGGCGATCGATTGGCAATGAAGATAGTCGTTATTATCATTAATCAGCGTTAAATGTGAATTTATCATTCTAGTTGAAATATCAACACGACCAAGTTCTCCTTTTTTATTACATGTATCTACGAAACATTTCTTATTGATGTGACTGAACTATACAAACGTTTTTTCGTTAAATTGACGTTCACTTGGTAAATGAAAAGCCACGAACGTCCTTCACAGTTAAGAAGAACCTTATCGATAAATGTACAACGAGACTGAAATAGATATTACATGTCCACTTTCGGTTTCGGTACCGCTGAATGCTCCCGATTTCAGACATGTGTTTTGTTTGGACAATCGATAGACCAAATACGAAGTTGTTGACGCTCTTCCAAACGGTCTTGTCCATTCATACAGATGCTGGTTTCAATAGCAAGTGTCATCTGAAGTAAGACATGTCCAATAGAAGTCGTCTCTCTAAATTGATGTTGACTAGTCTTTTATTGAGGCTACTGTAAGGACGGCCATACGAGTTTGGTATTGACTGCTCTAAACGTTCATCAATCTTTGACGTCATTACGACGTTACTGACACTGAAAACAAGCCGCTTTGCAGCGAAACGTTTACATGATAACTAACATAGAATCAATAAGGGTGAAGAAGTTTCTTTAGCAAAACTCTATTATCAAAATATCATGGCATGTTAGCAGCCCTGATCTCAACCCTGTTGAACATTTCGGGACATCTTTGTGCATAGAATACAATGAAGAGTTCCAACAGTGCAATTTTCATAGATTTACATTGCATAAGTCGTAGTGACAAACTCCTCGGCTAACAATTCAGTAACAGAGTCAATTACGCCAATAACGGATTCTCTCAATGATGTAATGCTTCTTTTTTAAACCCTTGCCTTGAAAGATTGCCTTAAAAGTTACAGGTTGGAAAATGCAAATTGTCAGAATGTTATTAGGTAATTTCATATAGGAAATAAACAGTTTACAACATATTCGAAATTCTTCGGCATTAAGTGTTCAAAAGTTACTGAAGTGCCATTAGACTAAATGTACAAACGCGTTGAACCTTATCAATGACACGTTATCGTCAAGAGCCGACTGGTAATGAACTTTTTTTAAGGCAATTTGGTTAAATACAGTGACAGAATAAATGTATTAAGCAGCTTTTTTGTATTACTGCAGGAATTCGTCAATCACTCAAATGTAATTTCTGCATCTTCATTTACAAAGCAAATAGAAGGACAGGTTTGAAATGATTGTGTTTAATAGGTTATATATAATTAGTAACCATATCAAATTGGGCTAAGAAATTTAATCAACAAACAAATCAAGTTTAGTTCAGCAGTTGTTGACATCACCTTTCTCGAAAAGTTTAAGAGTACGATATATCATTTGACATCAACTTTATTTGTGGTATGAAATGCACATCGACCTTGACTTATGTAAAAACAGGTGTTTACAATAATGCCTGAAAGCAGTGATTGTTACACAGGTTAATGTTTTGCATCAGTGGATATATGACATATATATAGCATATTATTTGACTTCGTGAATGATCATAAACTGGATAATGACAGTCACCATGTGGCAGTCATGTGATGTCTAGACCAAACTTTTAATATTAAAATTTTCAATGGACACCCATAATGTTATATGAATCCCTTTCTCAATCGGGAATGTCTTTTTTGATGTTTATCAAAACAGTAAAATAAAATAAAATTTTGGGAGAAATGTTTCTATGAAAGAGTGAGATCTTCGAAATAACATGGTCTCGAGGCACAGAGATATTTCTTGTGCATATTTGCTGAAGCTATCTTAGCACTTTTACAGTTTCTTAATCCAGGCTCAGACAAGAGGTGGTATTTTTATATCATGTTTCAAAGCAGCGAAGTCCCGCATATACGATGTTGTTAAGACACTTACATATGATGTAAAAGCCAATACCTAGGACGTCCACAGTGTTGAGACTCTCAAGTGCGGTGCACTAGTAGTAGTATTATGCAAAAAGAATTTTTAATTTGTAACCAACCATGTTAACGGTATCTATGTTATAAATATTTAAAGATTCTTTATGTAAGTATATATATATAATGGGCAAGACACTTCATCCACTTTGCACTCAGTTCAGCCAGCTGTACAAATGGGTACCTGATCAAGGGGGAAGTACGGACCTATATGGTCGCGCGGAGCGCATGTTAATCGGCTGCACCGAACATACTATCCCTCCAGGGTAATAATACTCATGGCGCTTTGAGCATGCTTTGTCATGGATATATGCGCGGTATAAGAATGCTATTATTATTATAATTATAATTATAATAATAAGTTCATTGGTACGTGTCGGTCATTTCTGTTTTCTTGGGTAACTGAAACGGCTGGAAAACAAGAGAATATTATTTGTAATAAACAAGACTGTTTCAAGTATAACATTGAACCATTCAGATTGAGCCAAACCTCATAAATTCCTTTAGTTTAGTCAAAAGTGTTTTGCCATAAAGTGCTGAAAGGTTAACTACAAGCAGAAAATGCCATCTTGATATGAAGCCAATGGAATAATGTTATGAGTGAAATTTATAGAATGTGTTCATAATCAGTTTACCATATTACACATATATTCCGAATGACGTCCCAATCGGAATAAAACATAATGTAAAATGTATCCACGCGTACAAAGACATAGTTAATGAATTATCAATTTAAAAAAACCATGTCGCTTGGTCGATCGTAGATATTTCTTAATATTGTAAATACACTGTAGACTTTCACACAAGTTTTTTACAAGTTTTTCCTCTATCAACACAGTTATAGTTTGGAAACCTGACTTTAGTTCAAACAACGGTTCCCTTTATTTTCTTGTGATAGAATTATGCTAACCTGCTCAGCATATAAAATTTACCATTTGATTGTAAAGACCATCAGTGGAAGATCAAAGCAAGATATTTGCTGAATAGTTTATCTAAAGAAGATGTCACTTTAAAAAATAATCTTTTGTTATTTGGAAAAAGGAGAACATTTCTATACATGTAAGTCTACTTCTTTGAAAGCATGGTGGTGAGATGAATAGAGAACAAGCTATTATAGCAGGATTGATATCCTGCAATAAAGAAGTTGTAAATCCATATAACTTGTTCTCTTTTCATGTATGTCTAAACCATCAAAGGCAAAACTGTCACGATGTAACGAAATCTAAACTCAACCTGGCGTGAATTAACAAGGGACTGACGGGACAGGACTAAATAGGGATGAATAAACAATAAGTGCAGAGTACTGTAGATAATCCCTAACCACTACTTGAGTGAGTAATAAATAAGAACCACCAAAAAGGTTTAGTAGGACTTATGAAAATTAAGGGATGGTCAGGTAAAACTGTAAGCCTTATAAGGAAGTGATCACATACTCCAGAGAGGTACAGAGAAATAAAGGTATATTGACCTCACCAATCCAACTTCCAACGTCCAAGAGTCCCGACTTGTCCCAAAGTTCAGCCGCGTCCTTGCCCCCAGCAGGGCAGAGAGTCCTCTTGCAGGCCAAGCCCAGCTCGTAACTGGCCGCTGGGAAGAGGTCCAGCGTATTTATAGGGAGAGTGCGGACTTCAATTAGAGCCGCCTATAGCACCATGGGAAGATAGTAGCTTAACTTCAAGATAACACGAAGTTGTGTTTCTTTACTAAACTAAATTAGCCCTATCTCCACTCATGCTGGGGTTACGGTGCAATACAATAGCTTATTGTAAAGGGCACAAACTCCTCTACAAGTAGATATAAATATATATAACATTAGCATTGACATATTAATGCTACATGTAAAAAAGCTTGTAAATATAGCATGAAAATGACATAAGAATAGCCACAGTCGGCGAATAAAGCCATGAATGATAACATGGATACATGAATGTAAAGTACGTAATATGTACTTTCGATATATACAATAATGGGTGACATTTTATAAAAGAACATTAGAGGAGAGGCGGGGAAAAAGGTCGAAAATTCGAACCGCGTGACAAAAACACATAAACATTATTTTCAGGTTCACTCTCAATCTAAACTAAGAAATAGGGTATTTTGTTAATTAAAATCACTGTAGAACGTTTTCGTACGAAAGCAAAGCAAGAAATAGAATCTGAATGTTGCTAAATTACAGGGTAATAGCTTTAATTCAATACAGTGATTTTTTTTATACGGACGTAACTAGTTCGAATTAGCTACATGAATACCTTTATCTTACGTCATTAATTAAAAGGTGTTCACATTAAAATGGCCAAATGCATTTTTGGCTTTGAAACGTAACGCCTGATTCTAAGACTATCGATAATCGGTTGGATCAATGCGTTGTTTACCAACGTTTACGTAGTACTTTATATAATTAAAAACATTTGAACGAATAAAGATTTATGTACAAGTAGGCATTGTACAGGTTAGTTTTACATAAGTCATTTCTTAAGAAAATATAATTTCTCATCAACACACGACGAATGACACTTATATTCAAAAAACTTAAATTTGTTCCCTACTTCGAGTCTGTGGTACTACTTACCTGTTCAGGTGTTATTTTCTCAAATTTTGTCAATGTCAATTCAATGTTAAAAATTCAAAGCCATGGAAATAATTATCCCAATGTAGTTTTTATCTGTTAGATAACATCTTACACAAGTATCATTGACTAATGGTGTTATGTAACTATTGATGACATTTAATGTGATGTCTCATCACGTGGTATTGTGATGGCCAAGGTCATTGACAGATGATGAAAATCAATACAAACATCCCCTGTTCTGTTACGCATATATAAACACATCTATAACAGACTTATACTCGTTCCATGCCAGGTCAAGGTACTTTAAATACGTCGCGTTTTTGGAAAGTAATAAATGGGTATTTACTTACGAAAACAAGCTCTTATGTAAGTTCTTACATATACATTTCATACATTCCAAAATAACGATCAACGCATTTTATGAATTCATATTTATATAGAATGAAAGGAAACATAGACAAGTGTCGTTGCTTATTTTATAATCTAAAAACATGTTAATATCCACGTTAAACCTGGACTTTTATTGGATAACTCAGGATACATATTCACCAAACCTCACAAGGTAATGGTCTTATTACTTTCCCCGTGATATTTTATTGATCTAATATTAATGATGCTAACTTGAGGATAATTCAAGTTAAAATACTGTCTACGAAATATCCAGTGATAACAAAATTTGAATGGCAGCGTTTTGACTATGTTACATAAGTATTACCCACATTCATACCGATGGTCACGTGCAATTTTGTAGGTTAAGGTCGAAAAGGGATGATAAAAATCAATAAACATATGCATCTCCTGTCGTATTATGAAACGATAACGAGAAAATTTATTTCTATGCATATTTTGTTATGAAATAATGTATAACATTTATCATTTACAAACGTCTCGATGCTTACACAACCAACATACTGTTACTTTCTATAGTGATTCTGTGTTCGAATCTCTATTTGAGCACGGCAACTCCTCTACAGCGATCTGCTCAGTATAATTATTTTTAGGATTATGACATGCTTTGCACATTGATGAAAACCACTAGTTTTCACCACGTGGTAGAATATGTTTCGATGAAACTATAATTGGCAATAAATGCGATCGGCAATCCTTTATATAAAAGAAAGTTAAATCCTGGATTTTTTTAGAGACATTATGAAGTTGTTTAGATGAATGAGGTTGAAATGTATGGGTTTTCAACTAAGAAATCCACAGAAGTCTTCCTCAGTCAAACTTCAATCATTTTAGTACCAAAATAATAGTTGATTTTATCATTATACCAAGATAAAATGAGAGGTTAGCTATCCTACAACTAATCACCACTTTTGTTATTTTACGAACGATATCGATTTATTTTGACATTGGCTATATCGCAAGGTAAGGATTTGCATTAACACAGTGAGGTAGGCATATATGTAACTTGTAACCCCAGTCTGATTGTTGTGACAACATTTACAGACGTTGTAAACTTGTAATTGATGTACACATGCTGTAGGATAGTGTGCATAGCATCGTATCAAAGCATTTTATTTCGCTTGGATCAATACAAAATACCAAAGATATGTTAGATATAAATTAATCGAAGGTTGGAGTTGTTTGGATGACTTTTTATATGTTTAAACGGTTTTAAACAGCGAAATTTTGGTCCTTTTGTCAATAAGGAAGATATAGGGGCGCCGCCTATCACGTCACGAGAGAGGACTCACGCTTCAGTGATCACGGGTCCTTACAACTCTGTTCATTGGTGCTAACTAGCTGGTGTTTTGAAAAAGCCGTATCTAAGCCTATTTCCGAAATTTGAAGTTAACCTTGGCGAATCCGAATATATTCTAATGAATCACGAAAGTTTCCTTGGGGCATTTCAGTCGATCTTTAACGGTCACAGAAGGCCATCTTTCGATATTCATTTGTCGTTACTGCAGCTAAAACTGTAGTAGTACAGTTTATTATCAATTTCGAAAAATAATGTAAAGAATGGTTTAATTATAAGATCGATTGCTTGTGCAGCGTCATGAAAGAAATTCAAGTATACACATACTATCCAATTTTATTCAAAATCTAAACTTTTTAAACTTTAAAAAAGGTGGCAGTGGCAAGTTTTTCCAGGTAAAAAAGGGTTCTAACAAAGACGAAAATAAATTTTACCAGCTTCAGTGCAATTGTCTTTGATCACAAAAAGCAGTCTGAATTCGGTTAAGCTCCACAAAGCTATTTCTCAACCCTAAATTGTTAAAGGTGAATTACAAAAATGGTGGGCAACAATTCATGTTTGTACATGATACTTTTTTCTTCTTGGGTTGAATAATGAAGGGCTTGAGCTTATCGAAAAATGCATTTGGCATAAATTTGAGGAAAATTTAAAGATATACTATTTCGAAAATAAATTGCTGCTGCCTCTTTAAAGTGTCACCCTGTATGATAAATTCTTCATATATATAGCTATATGTCTAGAAACCCATTCATGTGTGATATCCCTGTCATAATGAATAATTGTTTTCTCTTTCTTGCCTTAGAGACGTTAAGCAGCCTTTTGGCATTATATGTATATATGTATATATTTTAAAATGGATTGTTTTTACTTCTAACTTCATATTTTTCTATATCGAATACCTTTTTTCATATATATATATATATATATATATATATATATATATATATATATATCGCAGACATAGATTTTGTCACATTTGTTCCCAAATCGGTTTACCAGACTATTGGAAAAAAATATGTTCAAGGATTTATTGGCTGATGTTATGAAACAGTTAATAATATTAAATATTACATAAGCGTGAATATGAGACTTATATAATATACATATTTCATAAGCGAGTCAATCAATCGTATGTTCACATAGAGTACATAACATGATAAAGTAACTTGTAGGCTTTTCACTTTCATGGGAAAATGTTAATATCTTGCCTAGCAAGAATTATTTCAGCGCGAGTTATTTCGACGTCTGCAACGTCATTAAACCATCGTTTGTGACGTCACTGTAGCTGGCCGTCGCAATAAACGCAGGTAGTTTTTTCTAAGAACATTTCATGCGATTTAGATGGAAAAGAATCGACAAAAAGAAATTGTAACACTCGGAAGTACTTTTACGAAACTCCTGAACATAACCCTTGCTGTCACTCGGGCAATAAAAATTCCCCCTCTTTTCGTAGAAGTCATATGACAGACTCCCTATGGTGTTGGTCGCAATACATGAAATTATTACAATGAAATTAAAGTATATTACGATTTATCATAAAATCATAGTTATTAGATGTTTGATAAATTGTAAAAAGTGGATTCGCTGTTTGCGGATAACAATCCTTTTTTGTCAACCTCACAGAAGTTCATGTTATGTCCATTTGATGTAAATATCTTTGACGTCATTTTACCTGTCATTACTGCATTTCACGGACGTGTAAGAAGAAATTTGTAAACTATAGCCATCCACAATTTACTCTATCAGAGTTTTCCAAAAAACGGTTCGCAGTAAACGCCTTTATGGTCACTTTCGCTTTTGTTGGAAAGAGATTTTTCATCTTTTGATTTGGCAATGACGATATGGTGTTATTGTGACCATATGTCAATTTTGTGACGAAATTTTCGATTGAATTTTCATTGACAATAGTATCGTTAAAGAGCCACTCCGTGAGTTGTTGAAGTCATTATGGCAAACTTAATCAATGGTGTCATTTGATCGTGAAGTATCGACTGTTAGAGTTTACATTTTAAAGCTAATTGTTTTTTCTTACAGAGACAATATGAAGGTAGAACGTCGCAATTACGATCGAAAACCGGACAGTGGCGAGCGTCAAAAAGTCAAACGTAATTTTGGAGACTTATCTAAAACAGCCAGGAGGGCAGTTAGGAGTTCATAGTGTTTGATAGGTTATATTTAACTAGTATTCATGTATATTGGACGTGAAATTTACACATCTGTGCATTTATAAGGCTGTTTTTAGAGTTTCATGGAAAACCAGTATTTGTCATAGATATGTCTTTTGGACATGAAAGTTAAGATGTTTTGATTTTATATCACCACATACGACATTTAGGTTCGTATCAAAGGTATAAAATATGTTATGAAAATCACGGAGTGGCTCTTTAAGGCTTCATATCAGTTTATGCTGACACTTCATTCATATTGCTTAGATTGTATACCTTGTGTCCTGAAACATGGCCTTTTCAGAATAAGGAAGTTGAAATGGAAAGAGTCTTTATTCTTCATCATGCACATTTCAAGAATGCCAATCAAAGAATCTTAACTCATGTTTCATTGTTCGGCTATGCCTATTTCATAGTAAATTTATCCTCATATGAGGGTCCAACATCTCATAGCTCGGGATATATTTGTAACCTGAAAAAGTTCTATTCGCCCTATAAGATTTATTGCTGAGTTTAAGTTTTCTAGATATTTCAATTTCAATAACAATGTCTCTTTGTAAGGCTGCCTGGGCTATTCTAAAATGGATTCTCACTACATCTAAATTTCATATTCAAGGTACTTATGAATGAGATAATGAAAGAGGTTAACTTGAACGAAAGCGGTTATACACAGTTGCAGTTTATGAAAAAAATATTAATAATGGTATAAAATGAGATTTATGTATATCATACAACAGATAAATGCAGGAAATCAACCATGGCACTCAAGAAACTGCATGCAGTCAGAACTTGATTATTAAAATGGATCCCTCTCAACATGAGATAATTTCAAAAGCAAGATTTGAATGACAGTTTTTATACCAACGCTGAAAGCTTTGAAGTGTTTGTTGCCCTTAAATATTCAAAGAAATGTTTCTGAGATACTCTAAGAAGAAAATGCTGAGTCAGCTCTTTTATTTCACGTGGCGATGCATTTGTCATGAAACCCCTGGTAAGATTGTATATGTGTTGGAAATCCATGACCTAGAACCTAAGCATAATGAACATAATAATATAATATAATGACATCTTAATGCTTTGATGCAATGTAACAAGGAATTATCCAGGGGAAATAAAATAAAAGCGTTTTTTTTTTAAAAATGCGTTGACACATACATGCACTTATACCATGCAAACATTAACTTTGTTAGCATGCTGAGATTAAATTTATCTTAAATATTATTGGTTTTGTAATTCTATAACTTCCAAAAGGAAGTTGAAATGACAGAGCATGCATGTGGGGTCGTTGCACAAATTAACCCTTACTCGTTTTGTGTAATTTAACCATTACTCTTCCGAGAACCACTCATGCATCCCTCAGTATCAAGTGTTACACCAATATCAACCCCATATTTATAAAGTTTATTTGTGTAAACCTTATGAAGAATAACAGCATGACTTGTTTCATCTTTTAACAATTAACAGTTATGATTATTGTAAATTTGTCAGTGCATTCAATCTGAATTGTTATAAGATAACATAAGGCGGTGACATTCTCTTAACTAACATTAGACATTTTATGGCGACGCTAATAAAGATAATAAAAGTTTATAAGGGACCCATTCTGGTTTAATGTTTAATTGCATCTTCTTAAATACATGCTTTTAAGGCCTGTGAATATGCTTTCCAAGTGTCGAAACCCTCTCATTAAAATTGATATTTATATATGTTTACAAATTTTTCTCCTTGTGTTCGAGAATCGTTTTGAGTAGATATACGCAATGTGGCCAAGTCACCGATGGTGTTTTCTTTCCGAAATTCAGCATTTCATCTGTAAATATAAAGTATTAATCCACCATCCACAGTGTCTACTTCCTAAAATCCCAAAAGAACTTGTAGAAGTTCCCCGCACATTATACAACAAGTCAACTATTTTAAAAGGTGATTCATTCTTGACATTGACCGGTTTTTGTCAACGTGATTTGTCTGCTGACTACGCTGCCATTGTTGTCGGTTAAAGATGCACTCCGTGATTTTCATAACATATTATTCACCTTTGATACGAACCTCAATGTCATATGTGGTGATATAAATTCAAAACATCTTAACTTTTCATGTCCAAATATTAAATGACAAATACTGTTTTTCCATGAAAATCTAAAAGCAGCCTTATATATGCACAGAGGTGTAGATATCACGTCCAACATACATTGATACTTGTTATATAACCTAATAAACACTATGAACTCCTAACTGCCCTCCTGGATGTTTTAGATAAGTCTCCAAAATTACGTTTGACTATTTGACGCGCTGTCCGGTTTTCGATCATAAATTGCAACGTTCTACCTTCGTATTGTCACTGTAAAAAACAATACGCTTTAAAATGTGTCTTTTTTAGTAACGGTCGATACTTTGCGATCAAATGACACCATTGATTAAGTTTGGCATATATGACTCCAACAACGGAGTGACTCTTTAAGTGTGGCGCTGTATCTCTCATCACATGGAGACACACGTGATGTAAGCATCCAATTGTGTGTTGTAAGTTTAAGAGACGTGTAAGCTACACAAGAACTTTTAGTATTGAGTTAAGGGTTTACTTTAAGGATGAATGTCACTTGAAATACACATTAAAATAATAATAATAATTTATGTAAAAGTGATTGACTTTAATGAAGCATGCCTGTTTCATTGCAGCTAATAAAGGATTCATTTATGCTGTACTATGATTTGAAAAAAACGCGTGGAGTAAGGTGAATGGTGTACTGCTAAACAAACAACCAAGCTTTTTACGGAATGTAGAATCCCGCTCTTGTGAAATTTACTGAGGTTGATATTTGTCAATCCCAAAGTCTAAAATTTTTAAACAACTATGGCCTCGTCCGGAAAACATTTCGCCGTGGAAGCGTGCTGTTGTTAGTTCTTGTTTGACTTTTAAAACAATAAAATTACAAAGAAATGCACGATGGCATTGCTTCCTCCACGGAACTTTCCGCATGGTTTCCATGACCCTTAATATCACGAGAGCGTGTTTATAATGTCGCGAATACTGTCAACTATGAAAAAGGACACAAACACAAACGATAGACTTGGTATTTTAAGGGATTTAAAAGGGGAACTCTACGTTATAAGAGAAAAAGTGCATGGGGTATTTATCGCTGGTAGTATTGCAAATCTATATATCTGATAGGGTTCAGAAAGGACAACTATAACATTTTAGAAATCGTATCCATATCATAACTAAAAGATGTATAACATACATAGAAACACATACACAAACACACGCAAACACAAAAACCCACACGTACACCCCCCCCCCCTCACACACACACACACACACACACACACGGACGCACGCAAACACACACATAAATACACAGGAACAAACACATATATGTTTTTTTCTCAGAATCACCAGTTTGATTTCATATTTACGTGAAAGCCATAGTGATGAACATTTTCACTCAGATAGGACAGTTGTCGTTATTCACATTATTTACTTTTTAGAAAAAACAATAGAAACAATAATTGTTTTAAAATATATTTCATAAATAAATTAGATTTTTAATGATTCCCAAATGTCCATATGGCTTCCATTTCTCTTATCATCCTGTCACTTAGTATCCCAAAGTCAAGGTCAGCCGTCTGTAATCTCGATACTCGATACAGTGATCAGACAGGTTGAGAAAAGATATATGCTTTCGACGTTTAGTATTCAAGTACTCATCACCGATACCAGATTTTTAAAATGTTCATGATTGGTGTGATGAACACTTTTATCATATTTGCATAAGGGTGAGATTGCAACACTGATAAAGAATCTAAAGACCTTTGAAATGATTCTTAAAGTGACACTGAGTATGTTTGATTATTTTTTCTGGGGCTGAAATAAGAGCCAAAATACTATAAGTGCTAAGTTATGTTCAAATCGCCCTTCTGAAGTTGCATATTTATCGCTAAAATACTTAAACTATGTAATTTTCTTGTTTCAAAGATTTATAAAAAGACGCGCATTGACATATCAGGAATACTAAATTCTGCTTGCAATTTACATATATATTAGTTAAATGACTTACGAAACACTACCAATCAATATTTGTCTTTGTTTCCTCTGTAAATCAGTTTTAAAAATTACCTTTGAATCATTGACGCGCGCCATTGTCCGTTATTCGATCACAAATCACGACTGTAACCTGTTTATAGTCACAATACTGAACCTTAAGCACTTAGATGCTGATATTCAGAACAAATCAACTCTTCTCGATAGAATAAAACTATTTATGAAGTTTGACATATTTAACGCCAACAATATACTCTGTGGACCTTTAAAAATAAATTATTACACAACAAAGATAATACCACGTTATGTAAGCAGTCTTCATAATGTGACCTGACAATCATTTTGATAGACAGAAAAGTTAGATATTTTTAACAGTCGTGATAGCTGAACACTTTCTTTCTAGGATAGATTAGATTATACAACGCTGACATCGTGATGTTATGTAAATATTTTTGCTCCTTGGTTTCCCATCTTTGAGAAGGTTAAGGTCATTCAGATATGTTGAAAATCAATAAACACAAATAATCCATGTCGTGTTAAGAAACTCTCGACACATCTAATAGATTTCTACTCTAATCTATACTATTTCTGTGTTCCATAAGCAAAGCAGGTAATAAACTATCAATATATTGATATAACACACAAAACAATCGGAGCTGATGGTTCTGGTATGCCTTATACGCTTTTGCACATAATCAACTCGATGTACGACATTTATGTAATTGTAAAGATAACAAAAAGTAGTTTTCATGGCATTTTTTTCATTTCTTTACATATGTATTGATTATCTATACGTTTTAAAAACAATCCACACATACCAATCAAAAGGTAGAAACTGATTCCTAGAGACAATGAGCTTCTAAAATCAATCAGAACTTTAAAGGAATGATAGTCTTACAACATGTGTCCTTTTTTAATATATTATGTTATTTCTCTAAATTTTGACCACATTTTTGGTACCTAAAGCCTGGGCATGTTTGATTGAACGTAACCACACCTCATGAGTATTTATCAGCAAGATCAAAGGACACACCTGTAAAACACGTCTCTGCTAGAATATAGTTTTAAAAATGATATTAAAGAATCTTGTCACGAAACTCTCTGCAGTCTATATATATATATACGCTTTCAAACCACTAAGAGTCCATTTCAAAATATAATATGAAAGGACAAGCACCTACACTTTCTCCCATAAAACAACTAGTAAGTAAACTTTAGACGATCAATTTAACTAACGTGGTTATACAAATCATGTTTTTCTAATTATAACGTCAAAGTTATCGTGTATCAGTTGAAGAAATGATAAGACTCGTGAAACTTTTGACCATCGCCTATCTTCTCCATTGTTTTTCCGATAATTGAAAAGCGTATGAATAATTGAATACACATGAAACAGTGCTCATTGATAAGAAGACAGAAAAGTGGAGCACTGGATCAAGTTGGTTATTCTTTTTATTGAAGAATGGAAAGTAAATCTCACGATTCTTCCCCTAACCACGAAATGAATGAGTTCAATTAATGGAAAGTAAATGTTACGATTCTTCCCCTAACCACGAAATGTACGAGTTCAATTAATGCCTACCATTATCAATGATAGTTGATTGATAGACATGTTCGTAAATCTTCGTGGTATCATGCTTTCTTAATGATTGAAAATTGTCTTTACGCTTAGTCAGGTAATTTACATTGAAAATTAACATACTATTGAGTACTGTATCTGTTGATCATATAGCTGAAAATTACCTCCATCGTGTGAATACCCACATCTTGGTTAGCTCTTTATGGACATTTATGGACATGTAATTTATACTTCCCATTGCTATCAGGTGTAACCGAGTTAACGTGAAAGTAAAAAGCTTCAAGAATCTTTGATTAATTCAATTAACCCACGAAGAATATTCGAAAATCAATTTTGACAAATATCATCTTATAAATTGTACTTTATACATATTTTTAAACATATTGAAACTTTTATCGAATATAAATCAAACACTCTATCTTGTTGACTTGACAACACTCTTGACTGTTTTTTCAAAACCGATAAAGAACCGAACGGTTTTTAAAATGCTTTTAGCAACAAAAAAACCCCATAATACGACAATGATATTTCCACTTTATGTAAGAATTCTTCATAGTTTTATCTGACAATCATTTTGATACAGAGTAAAGTAGGACAGATTCAACAGTCGTGAAAGCTGAACATTTTCCTAAATATCTTTAATATCCTAATATTGTTGTCATTTCTTGTCCCATCAAGGTCAAGGTAAGCATTTGAATCATCAATAAACACAAACAATTTCTGCTCTGTTACGAAAGTCCCAACACAAGAGACAGTTTTCTACCGTCTTAGTACCCACTACATGTTTAATTAGTATATATTGCAGTACAAAATAACATAGACAACAACCAAAAGCAGAGACTTTAGTATAATGGACACGGATTAATGCATATAATCAATACAATATTTCTTAATCGTCCAAGAAGACCACAGATGAGACTTGTGTCATGATATGAAATTCTTTGAATATTGACGTTTTGACGTTTTGAAACACAATCCATCCACAATCCGCAAAGTAAAACTGATGATAGACATGTAGCTGCATAAATCATTGCAAAGTACGAAGGCTTAAAGGGAGGAAACAATATGTCGGTTATCTGTCTGGATCAAAATACATAATGTGTTATCTCCAATTTTAATTTTTCTTATCTTTTGTTACCAATGCATTGTCCTTATATTCTGATGCATGTACTTGTATAATGGGCCGGTGATCCTTTACGGAAATAAACACAGTTTCTCATTCAAAATACATTGGTGTATTTAACCGCACATTATCCCATCTCAAGGGTAACAAACAACATGCTCAGATGTAATTAACTTTGAAGACACGTGTCAGATAATCATATTTAATTGAAGAATGGAAAGTATTTCTCACGATGTGTCTTTTAAATCATGGTATACTTAAGTTCAATCAATGACGATGATCTAAAATAATGAGAAATGAGCCCTTTGTGAATAGCCGGAATTATTCTTAATGGGTTTCGTTTTAGTCAGGTAGTTTCAGTTGAAAATATAAAACGACCATTGTAACCACTGACAAATTAATCGCAATACGCCAAAAAATCATCAAAATATGTTATTTTATCATGTTGTGGTTACATCTACATATCATCTCTATCATATATACTCACTCTTATATATAACTTTTCTTCCCGTGAGAAACCTATTCACCTTTCTTGAAATATATATATATATATATATATATATATATATATATATATAATGTCTATATTTACATATAATGCAAATAAACTTCTCTTGAGAGGTGCCAGTTGTTACATAACACAATCTAGTCATGCATAGGTTGGATGAACATATGCTACTTCGAAAACACAACGTGACTCCACGAGACTTCCAGATCACGTTCTAAGCTCTTTTTAATACTGTTCACAGTTTGACAAGAGTTCTTCGTTTTTATTCAGAATAGAACGAATTTTAAAAATAGGTTTTAGAACAAAAAAATCATGAATGAAAAAAAACGAATATTATTTTTTAAATTGTTTTTATATATCAATAAAATATTCTTTCATATGACGTTGATAAATAAAAAAAATAGAGTCAAGTATGATTTGGTACAGATTTCAATCATATCACTTACTTTTTTTCTGAGAAGAAGTGACCTTATCTGCCCCTCCTCTTATTCTTGTGAATAAGGCCTTTCTGAATTTTACATTTCAAGTGACTCTATGTGACACTATTTTTCTCATACAATCTCTTCAAAATGGCAAAAACGACACTTTGAAGAAGTTATTTCATCCAGATTACATCCTCGATCCGATGTGATTCAACCAAAAAAAAAAGATTATCAATTCATAAAAAAAATCATAAAAGCTTATTCAAAATATGAATATTATATACTGAATGGAATTGTGTAGAAAACAGACTTATTTTATCACATTATTTTTAGCTGCATCGGATGACAAAAGGTTGTTCACGAAAGAATAACAAGTATATCTCATGTAATTTTTGTTCAGGTGAACACACGCCACTCAGCGGGGAAAACATAATTAGACGTTTATGTAAGCGATACATCACATTTACATAAGGAGCGAATAGTTGTAAATCTTATCGGAGACTTTTATATAAGATAAAGTATATCAGGTGTAGTTAAGCTTTAAGAGCATTTGATGTCATTACGATAACTGACATTGAATTTTTCAAAAGATATGCTTATTGTATATCAACTTGTGAAGTGTACTCTTGATCGCACTTTTAAAAGATGAATCTAAAATATTCAGTGGCTGTCGTTTTTGAACAAAATTAACGAATAACTTCAAAAATCTATTGCTTGGTTTAATGTTTTATGCAATATACAATTTTAGGTCATGAATGAAGGGAATGATCTTGATATTAAATTTATAATTCACATTAATTTTGAATAGATTAAATGGTTTTAATTTGATTATTTGTTAATATGGTTAATATTTGTGAGAGTTGAAAATTTAAAGGTCAGGCACTGGTTATAAAAAGGTAAATTTTAAAGTTTAAATAGTTTAGTCAAAAGAAAAATTCCAAAGGTATATTATCAATTAATTATTTATGAACATTTACTAGTTATGAAATATCTCAAAAGACAGTACACATGACCGCATTCCTATTTTAGCATTTTTCATATGAGATTTCAAGACAGAGCAGGAGCATCCATAACACCATACATGATGTGTAATTTCTTATCACAATAATGTTTTTCTATTAGCAATTTTTCTATATAAAATTCAAGTCGATGACAAACTCATGTGAAGAAAAGTAGCGTACACGTAAGTGTCCTTATTAGCGACTGTTGTCGTTTCATCATTTTTCCAACTCAATGACACTAGTCTTAAAATGCAACTGCATGTAAGTCACGATGATAACTTTCTAAAGTTTTATCATCTTGTTATATAAGGAAGCCTCCTTAATGTAGCCCAAATACTTAAATGTTACACAATAAAAAAAATTCCTATGGTTTAAATCAATTCTTATGATTGAGCAAAATCTTTGTATACATATATTTTATATGTTTCGTGACATCCATTTTCAGTCACGTAACTATTTATTTCTGATATATAAAAGCTAGTGTTTTTGTTAGTTAAATCTTGTTTTGATATCTTTTGAATGAAAAATATTACATGGTAATGTGTTTTTGCATGATGTGAATTGTGGTTCAACAGTCTTCAAGAGCTTTTAAAGTCCAATATATACTACGTTGGGGTAATTTCTACCCACATTAGAAAATTATCATTATCCGCATTAGTATAACATTATTGTCTTTGGAAAAAGTAACCAAACGAATAAGAGTTTTACCAAGCATGTTATATGTATGTTATATGTAAGTAAGATATGTAAATAAAATCAATATGGTATCTTTAAATGTTGCTACCTTATCTCTTGTTGCCCTGTCCCTTACGTTAGCGCGTTCGGCTTCGGATCAGGAGGTCCGTGGTCCAAATCCCGCCAGGGGCTCGGCAACTTTGTCTGCAGTAGAGAACTGTTCTACACGCAGTCAGGTTTGGATGCAATGCTACACTGAAATTCAGCGTAGTATCACCCATGGTTCGCTACTTCCAGTCGATGCTCGCAGTTTTCACCGCAATGCATAGCCACAATGGTGTTGCGGGCTTTCTCCCTGCAATAATACTAGCAGCCGCGATATAAGTGAAATAATTTTGAAAGCGGCGTTAAACACCAACTCACCTCACCTTACACGCATTAATGTTGAGTTGTGGTGCTTCATTGATTCGAACCTCGGACCTCCTGATCCGAAGCCGAACGCGCTAACCACTGCGCTATCCCGCCCCCTAATGCGTGTAAAACAGTTCTCTACTGCATTCAAATTTACCGAGCCCCGAACGGTAATGGAACCCCGGACCTCTTCGTCCGAGACCGAACGCGCTAACCACTGCGCTATCCCGCACCCTCCATCATTGAGACTGTCAAAGTGTCTCAGAGAAACGAGAAAACTGGAGTTCGGTCGATTTAATAAGGTTAATGACTTGACATTCAGTACTGGAGTATGCTTTGACGATTCTAAATAAAACAGTTTTCTTGATTGACATGAGAATATCTTTATCAAACATCTGAAGACGTTTGAAATGCTCCTTACATAATTGTATTATACAACAGTGATATTTTTACCTAAGTATCCTTCATGATTTGACCTGATCATTTTTATATACATACGAATAAGATATCTTGAACAGTTTAATATTTGACCGAATATAATTATCAGATAAGTTTGATTATACAACGATAACATCTCGATGTTATGTAAATATCGATGTCATTTGCAGTCCCATAACTGAGACGGTCATGGTCACTCAGAGACGTTGAAAAATCAATAAACACCAACATCTTCTGTCGTGTTAAAATACTTCCAACACATCGGACAGATTTCTATTATTGTTCTCTAAGTCTTCAATAAACATCCCATGTTGTACTAGATAGCATAGTAATATAACTAGAGGCAAATAACTTTGGAATGGCTGATATGGCATAATGAAGATGACCTATCCAGCTTTTCTTAAATTGTCAAGAAAAGGATAGTTGAAAAATATGAATTATTAGGAAATTCTATGAGTACATGAATAGATGACATTTACGTTTTGAATACCTACCAAATGCACCAATTTCTAGTAAACTTTGATTTTAATAAAGCGGCAGAAATGGATAATATGTATGAACAAATATTAGCTTAAGTTCAGACAGGTGACCATTTTGAATATGATATGTTATATTTCCACTTTTAATATACATGTTTTACTAAAGCCCTGATGTGTTTCATCCCACGTTTTCTAATCTCACGTGTGTCTATCAGCAAGGTTAATTGTAAACAAGTCTGAACACACGTGTCTGCTCGAATCTAATTTATCAATCAGATTAAAGACAATTGTCACAAAAATCTCTGCTTGTACAGTTTTAATAAGTCTAATTAGGTTTTGTGACAAATAATCCATATGAGGTTATTAATCATACAAATGATATAAATGATCTATTTTTTTGTGACGCATAAAAAACGATGGCAGTACAATATGAGTATGTTCGCAGTTGAATTCTTTTTAGAAAATGGTCAACTATGAAGACGTCTAATAAAGAAACGCTTAACCAATAACTTATATGTACATCATTATATAACTCAGGTATTGTGTAACAATTTCATGCACAGTTTAGACTGAAATACTTTTTTTCTCATGTCATTTTAAAAAGATCCTTGATATGGTTTTGATTTTGGATCAGGTATTGTAAATCTTCTGTATTGTTTCTAGATAGCATATTAGGTTGTGTGGAAGCTACTTTCATTCATGAAGGGCAAGTTAAGTATGCTTTATTAGATAATGAAAAGCAACTATCAAGATTTCCTCCAAACCCATAATAGCCATGAGTTCAAATAATGACAACAACCTATTTATATCAGGTATTGTAAATCTTCTGTATTGTTTCTAGATAGCATATTCGGTTGTGTGGAAGCTGCTTTCATGAATGGAAGCCGCCTCTTTGATAACAAATACTGAGAGGCTGCAAATGGAAAACTGGGGCAGGTTAAGTATGTTTTATTAAATAATAAAAAAGCAACTATCACGAGTTCAAGTAATGACAACAACCTACGGTTAGAAGATGTCAATGAGCTGTTTATAGATGACCGATCGTGTTATTCAGTGATACATGATTGGTTTCTAGTACAGTTAGGTAATTTGGGAGAGTAGTTGAGAAAATCTTATACGAGCGGATACATTGACAATCTAATTGCAATAGCTTCAAATTGTCATCGTGAGTTTGTTCAATGAAATGAGTTAAAACTACCACAATACAAGGTCAGATGATTTGCATTCACATCTGGGTCGAAGTTTATCAAACTAAATATTAATTTGACATGTCAAAGCCAGGCCAGTCGTGATCTGACTTCGAGACAAGAATGCAGAATGTATCACTTTCTCCTTTAAATAACGTTTTGCCTTTTTTACAGGTCGTGTATGGTTAAAACGTTGTTTTAAAGGGTGTGCAGGAATTACTTCCCTTGGTTAGATGTGTCTGGCTCAAATGAATAGAAAGACAAATGTACTTTATCAGTTTACAACCAAAAAGTAAAGGAGGATTATTCATTAAACAGGGCCTCTTTTCACAAAGCCCTAGGGTGATCGTAAGTCCATAAGTTGACCTTAGTGCAATGTTACAGAATGAGAGTTAAGGTTAATGAACCTTAGTTAATGTTGCTTTGTGAAAGTAGACCCAGTGGGCTACATCCCGAAATGCCTGCTGCACGTAGGTCAAAATCTTGTCATGCAGGGTAGATATATAGGCTAGACGAACAGTTTTTTATGACTTATACCCGTTTTACTAGTTTTATCTTATTCAATATTCAAATGCAGAAAATTCATTGATAACATCAAGACATTCATCATGTTTACAATCCTAAAGACTTTTCTGAAATAACTATTTTGAAGATTTTATGCATGACTTCTATTGTAAGCTGCATATTTCCTATGCCTTTCCCTTGAATCAGATTTATTTTCAGGCATTCCTGATTGTGACGTTAATCTTAACATGTTATGAAAAGTATAACAAATACACCCATTTTTAGCATGTTTCCCTGTAAAGATGCAGAGCGATACGAGGATACAAACTTTCCTCAATCAAACTAATGCACTTATATGATCTAGCTTAATTGAGCAATTGAAACATAATGGTGGTTTATAAGTAAGCCCTTGCAAGAAATATATGTCTTTACCTTTACAACGTATGCTTGCAACACATTTCATAGAACACAAGACCAGGTTTTGTGTCATCAAAGACTTTATGAATATACATACAGTGAACGTGTAATGCTATGCTCCCTTATACCTGTAACTGTCCAGTTATGTTTGTGTTTACTTCAATATAGAGAACATATATATGTCATTCAATATCTGATAAATGTTTCGCTTAGAAACAAAAAGTTAAAGTAGAACATTGTGTATATGCATAAGTAAGGATTAGTTACAAAGTTTGATTTCATACCCATGGAACTCAACAACAGACTTCTTCTTAAATACATTATCAATAAACACACAATGGAATCAGGAATAAAACAAATATTGAAAAACAACACAAAATGGAACCGCGTCAAAAACCAGGTTTGTTTATTCCTCAATATTTCATATACATCTAATTGCTTCAGCTTTTACCCCTATGTGTCCTTGAAATATGTAGTTCATGGGAAGCCGCGTCACTTTGTGAGTTACATATTTCATAAGACGTTTATGTAAGATAAGGTATAACTGAGTTTATGTGACTCTAACAAGCTTGAAGACAATTTATTACATTGCGATAACTCAATTGGTATATTTAAAAATAATTCTTGTGAAGCGTCACCTGGTGAACTGTACTTTTGACGGCGGGTCTAGATTTTGCCTTTATTTATCATTGGAAGATATTCCATTGACTGTTTTAAAACAAAATGATGATATTTCGAATGAAAAACTATCTTATGCTTTGTTTGGCCTTTTTGTAAACTGCAATGTTCAGCAACGAATAAAGGGAAAGGCTTTTTCCATCACATTGATTGTGCGTATTTTGCCAGAATTTAATGGTTTAAATTTGGATATTCGGTTGAAATGGTTAATATAGTAAGAGCTGAAAAGATAAAGGTTGCGACCAGTATGGAATTGATAATTTTTAAAACTGTAACTGACAACAGACATGCAACAGAAATGAAATTTCAATATCATAAATGAATATATGTTAAATTAAAACTTATCAAATATGACATCTCACTCATAAATATGTAGTCATATTTCAATAAATATTTGTCGAAAATTTCATCTACGCTCATCTGCAGCTTAGAATTTACAGGAGCCACTTGAAAAGCAGGACGATGGTTCATCATTTTGAGTCGAATTCAAACTCTTATGAAACAGTTGCACACCAATTATTGTCTTTATATCTGAAGTCAATCACCAAATGATGATAACTCTTTTGAACATTCATTTAGCTTGTTATTTAAAAAAGCCAACATTACATAATTGAATTCTCGGTCTTAAGGAATCAACGTTACACAACGTCTGTTCAACTTGAGTTTTATGCCTGTTGAATCCAGTCAAATGAGTCTGCAAATTGTTGTATGCATTTGGGATATATATTTTCACTTACCGACCTACTGCTACTACTACCGACGAAGATAGCACCCGTCACTTGTAAAAGTTGTTTTGAACTCATATTTGGTGTTGAAATTTACATAAGCATCTTATCAAAATTATATACAGCCCTTGCTAGATTCAAATGTTCTTCACATCGCCTTTGAATCGAAATTGAAACGTCATGTCCTGTTGGTATGTCAACGTGACCAAAACTATTTTACAACAATCCCAACAATTCTTGAATACCCATGTCAACTTAAAATCAAGATACTGTTCACAACTTATCAACATTTATGCACAATACAATGAGTCATAGCAAAGACGTATATGGAGATCTATATACGTCTTTGGTCACAGACACTCATGATATACAATTCCTACTTGTTGTTCACTATGTAAATTAACTTATTATAGATTATTATGATATGATTCATATGATCTCTTTATACATTGTTCTTACACAAAATCACGTTAACCTGGAATGGCTGATAAAGGATATGATAAGAAATCACATATATAAAACTTTATATGAATAACTTTAAGAGCTTTTATAGGCCAATGTATCTTCACATATTGTTGAAAAACGTAATTTAGTGTCTTGACTATTTTAGTTTGTGGGTTGTCGCACATTCTTTGCTTTAAACATTTATATTAAACGTCTTGAACAAGGTTGTAAAACTCACAACACATCGATTAATACGGCTTTCAGTAGTAATTAAAAAAAATGATACAAATGCAAATCGCAGTATATATCTACCCCGAATTTCTTTACACTTTTAATACTTTCGAAGAAGCTTTCCAAATTACATAAAAATTATTTTCGTTCATCTACATTGCATTGGAGGTTATCTGGAAGTATGTCTAAATCAACCACTGCTAGCTAAAAGTTAATCATAGCAAGCCTTAGAAGTCTTTTGTTATATCTTAACCATTTTAATGTAAAGAGGTTTAAAACTAAGCAAGGGGGATCAAAGGAAACTACGTATACATAATGTTTTGTATCTTATCATTGTTATGTACATGAAGCGATGAAGAAATTATTCACGCTGTTGGGTTTTTCATGTTGTACTGGTATGCCATGTTTGTTGTACACTTGTATCAACGAAATTCTTCAAAGGCATTTAGAAGTTAGTGTAATAATACTAGACAATTCTTATGGATAACAACTTCTTTATTTGATATCTCACGACGTTTATATTAAACGTCTTGTACAAAGTTCTTCTAGTACTTGTATCAACGATGCATAATTATTTTGGGTTTAGTGCAAAATATTAATAACATATCATCTCAGTAATTATATGTATCTTGTACGGTTAAAAAATCTTTAAACAAGATATATCAAACTAAAATATTTTTGCTAACAAGAGGCATCTATTTTTATGCTCAAAGTGAAACATGCAACATGTTTGGGATAATAGGATCAACGATGCACAAAAATTTTGGGAATAGTGCAAAATGTTATTTACATGTTATGTAACTTACTACAACTATCTTGTACGGTTATAAGATCGTTTAACAAAATATGGAATTAAAATAATGTTCTATTAGACAACGTTTTTATATTTATAGCCCAAAGTAATACACCCTCAAATATAACTTGACGTATTAAAAAAATGTGTTGGATTTTGTCGTTGATTATTTTTATGAATGAGTTTTTAAGTTATCACCAATACCTGTTGAAACCGATAATTGGCAAAACAGTTAAACTTCACCACTAATCTGTTTGTTCAACTAAGAATTTAACTCCTTTGTTTCGTCACTTTGAACAACTTTATCATTGCAATTGTATGTTTACTTTCGACAGTAAATGGCAAAGAACAGCATGTTGGATGTAGAAGCTTTCGTGACTGCAAAATGTAGCATTCATGACATTCCAAAATTACACATTTTCCAATCTCAATGCATTTTATCGACAGTTAAATATTATGTTCTAATACTCATACTAAATATTTAAAAGGTCAGTTGATCTGAATTACTTATTTCCTTCATAATACTCCATGCCACAAATTCACGGTAATACAAACTTTCTTATCAAGAAGACTGCTATTCAACACACGTTCATGAAAGGCCATAAGTTAAGCGTGCATGTTTATAATAATGTTACCTAAACGAAATTAAACCCTAATTTACTTCACATTTTTTAAAAGAACAGGATAGTCGGAACAATGGCCAGTTGTTTCCTGGTACAAATTTGAAGCTTCGGGGTTGAAATTAATCCGCTTCAGCAATCTCTTCAACAATAAAGTGTCTTCTAATGTTGAACATGCATATGATTGTATAATTGTAACTCGATACACTTTTCAACTTAACAATAAACCCTAATGTCATTCAGTGTATTATCCATACTAATGCAGAAATGTAATACTTCTCTTATTTCATTAACACCCACGACTGTTATAATTTGTATATGTTTGAATAAAATTATAGCATGTATTTATGTGTCTCAGCTCAAATTCTCATGGCCCTAATGTTACATTGCTTCCTTACCTATAGTGCTTAATCCTTAACCCATATATAAAACATTAAGTTACGATCACCTTAGTATTAACCCCCCAAGTTTCAACAAAACACGTTAAACCCAAACTTACACACTCACTCAAATTTCATATAGATATATATAGATAGATAGAGAGAGAGAGAGAGAGAGAGAGAGAGAGAGAGAGAGAGAGAGAGAGAGAGAGAGAGAGAGAGAGATATGCTAGTAACACAAGTATATACGCCTGATGCTGCCAAATTTGTTATCTTTTTGTGTGAAACATATGCTCTTGTATACATTTGATGGAATAAACATATGGACTCTGTTATCCATGAATTTTGGGGCTTTATATTATTAATAATGCAATAGAATGGTATCAAGCATCAAACGACGCTTAATTTTACTATTGAATGCCATTTGGAATTATGTTATTCACAGATCATCTAACCAGTGTACCTTATCTTCAACATGGACACTGTGTATTAACGCATGCATACTGTATGTCTGCCTCTCACATTTGTTTGTATGTATCCATGTGACCAAAGTCTAACGAAAATCAGAATTGTTTATAATAACCTGGTGCCACGAGGTCTTAAGCATAACTAATTCGACCAGTGTCACTTCAGTTCAGAAACTTCTGGTGCGGGTGACGCACGAGTTGGGAGACTTGTAGCCACTTCGATAAGGCGAGAAACCTCTAAAGTAACCTCTTTCTTCAACTGCATTGGATGACTAAAGGTTATTCAAGGAGCATTAACAGCTTCGTGTCATCGAAATATTTATTTCATGGGACAAGACGACACTTTGTGGGCCACATATTTTATCGGACGTTTATGTAAAGCATATATTTCGTTTATGTAAGGAGAGGAATGTCAATTTAGTCAGATACTTTTATGTTACATAACATAAATTGTAACCCTGTTTATGTGAATTACAGCCTTATTAAATAACATTTTATTACACTGAGGTAACTCACATAGTATATTTGAAAGACATTCTTGTGAAGCATCAACTCGTGAACTGAACTTTTGACAGCCATTTTAACTTTTGTTTTTATTTATCATAGACAGCTATGTTCCTTTACTATTTGTAAAACAATATATATTTCGAACGAATAACGTCTTATATCGTTTGCAAGGATTACCATTTATGTAGAATACAAATTCAGGTGCTTGATTCAAATAAATTAGGCTGCCTAAACCCGAAATTCAAGCTACGCGTAGACGTAACAAAATCTCGTCGTACAGGGTAGATAAATAAGCTGGATAAAAAGCTGCTACAATGTACTTCCAAAACGCAGGGTTGCGATAAACCATGAAACTTCCAGATCACGTTTTATGTTGTTTTTCCTATTTTGTTCCTGATTTTGTCCACCCAGTTAAGACGCAGGTATAAAGTTGTTACAATTACGCTATTTGGTTAATATGGTTATAAAACTTCTATTTGTGAGAATTAAAAAGATATACGATCATAAGCGTTAAGCAACAGATATAAAATGGTTGGTTTTTATATCTTAATGAATTGACAAAGGGTGTGATTTTGTGATGATCCTATTTCATCATTACGAAGTATCATATCAACGTAACTAAGGGACACATCATTTAAAACATTTGGCTTGCCATTCATAAAAGAATGATTGTTTATACTATTTGTTGAAGGTTTCAACTATCTTTAAATGCAAGTTAGATTTTCCAGGATCTAGCTGAAGAGTAACATAATTTGTATCCTGTTTTTGACCCTAAAAGTTTTGTGTGTGTATTATTATGGGTTATCTCTAGAATTTTGAAGAAAGTATGTTTGTGAAGCAGTTGGACATTCGTTATTGGCCATCCATAGACAACGGTCTTGAAACGTAACCAAATCATGGTGATAACTTGATAACTCTTTCAAACTTTTATTATCTTTCCTAACCAATATACACTGTGATTAAATATCAACACTTTACAATGCCTACTCACTTTATTTCAGAGTTTCATTGCTTTTGAATACATTACAGTAAAACAAGTTGGAAACATCATTGTTTGCTTATGTATCATATGTTTTATGACTTCTACTTTAAATTGCAGAACTACTTGATTATTGCTGATACAAAACATACACTTATTGCCAGTTGATTCTTATGTTTGATACCTTTTGAATGTAAAACATGACACAAGTGATGTTTGATTGTGTAAAATATTTGTTAATATTTTGTCGACCTTTGGGGGCATTAACACTCAGATTTATATATGCATATACCAAGTAGTTAGATCAGAAAGCGTTACATTTTAATTTCTTGTCATTAACTTTAATTTTCGACCAACAAGTTCCGTTTGTTATGACCAAACATGACATTGAAATACTTTACCTCATTGAGAATTACAAAAAGTTGGATTTATTATTTATGACAAATATAAAGGGAACGTAAGTAACATATCTAATTATCAAAAAAATTTTCAATTTATAACCTATAAGAAATGCAAACATAAGTTTGCAAACAAAGCAAAAGGAAAGTACATTTACATGATCATTATATCTTATCATTGTCATGTACATGAAGCGTTACAGAAAGGGTTCACGCTGTTGCTTCATGGTTGGTTCATGACCGGAGTGACACATCTATGGTATAAATTCCAGTCCTTAATTCTTTTAAGTCAACGACATCCTTCTTGTAATGACAAAGTCTTATCTGATATCTAAATATACCTTCTGAATATAAGACATTCACAAAGAAGGATATGTGATTTAATTTTAAAAAATCAGTTTCAACTTATCCTTTTATAATATATTCTTATCTGGCGAGACACATTTGTCATCATTTAAGAAATGTTAAGAGATGTTTACCAACTGAGCAAGGGGGACCAAAGTAAACTATATATACATAATGTTTTATATATTATCATTGTCATGTACATGAAGCTTTACAGAAAGGGTTCACGCTGTTGCTTCATGGTTGGTTCATGACAGGGGTGACACATCTATGACATACTTTTATCAACGATCATTTCTGTAATTAAATATGTAATACATTGCATTTTTATATTGAATATTCCCAAATAAGATTTGTCTGTTTATATGGAGGAGAGTTTTCTGGAAAATACAAATATGCTTTCCTATCAGACAGAGTGGTATTCAACACTCGGTATTTAAGGCTACATGTAGTTGTGCGCAAATTTACCGATCGATCATCGTTAGATGTTTATTTTCAGGAAATGATACATTTGATAGTAACTAATGATAATATGAAAAAGTTACAAAATTAGAAAATATTTTAGAAGTAATTAACAGAGATATTCATAAGCAATATTTCATAACGAATTAAATGATATCACCATACATGTAGGTGACTCCTATATTTTGAAAAAAACATTTCTTAATAGATATACAGACATTTCGTTTACACACATGCTTCTTTTACCTGAAAAATACTTTTTTTTAATCATATCAATCTTGCATAATATTGAATAAGGTCAATGCTTTAAATCACTAATCGCGAATTTTGGGTTGGCCAAACAAGGATGCCAAACCTTCTTTATACACTTTTATTAGATTGTGTATCCCTTCAGTCAAGACTCCAAGAAAAATGAAGTTTTTTTAATTGCATAAATGCATACTGAATATTCCCAAATAGGATTTTTGTGTTTATATGGAGGAGAGTTCTATGGAAAATACAGACATGCTTTCCTATCGTTTGCAATGACATTTTGAATACAATTCATTCATACCAATTCGCATGGTATAACTTGATTTAAATAGAATTGAGGCTGAAAAAATCATTATGAAGTATTAAAAGATCACAGTTGAAATAAGAAAGCATATTTGTTTTTGTACCTCATGTGCCAGTTCAGTGTGAAGCCTTTTACGAATGATGTAAAGATATCTTCAGTTTTCAAGAATGCATAGAAAATAATGACACTACAATGTGGAGAAATTTGAGAAAAGGGTCCAGTACGAAAACATGATTTTACGAAACGCTGTACCAATTAATGAGATTCACATGGTTATACAACTCTGATGTTACTTGATGATTGATTAACAACCGGGGTTTTCCTAGACAAAACATTCATAAACTGTTCAGACTGAAATAAATGTTATCCCTTCACAAATATGATATTCAGTGAATCAGGTATTGTTAATTTCTTTACTGTTTCCTAACAAAATATAATGTTATGTGTAACTAATTCATTCATAAATAGCTTCAATGATAAGAAACACTGAATGACTGCCAAGTGCCAATGGGACATTATGTCAAGTTAAATAGTTGTTTTCAAGAATGAAAAGTAACAAGCACGATAACCATGAAATACATGAGTTCAATTAAATCCTACAACCATCTATGGTTAGGATATGTTAATGTCGTGATCCCGTGCTTAGTCAATGATTCTTGTTCAATATCTTGTTTAGTCAGGTAATTTCAGTAGGTCTGATTTCCATCTCGGGTCCAAGTAGTCAAAGCTAAACCAATCGCGATTCATTTTGTTGATTTCTGAGTTCGAGTCAAGGAAGAAGTAGTAAGGAAACCCTTAGCCTTGATATATAACCTACAGCTGCATATCAAAAGTTTGTTCACTTACTACTGTATCTTAGTGCAAATATCTTGTTATTTGGGTCAATAAAATAACTTCAGTAGAACTGACACATGATCTCCATTTGTCAATGTGTAAACTTGACATTTTTTTTATTCATTGTGGGATTGTCTCGTCTCTAGAAAAGAAATTAGACTTTGGCATGATTAAAAAGACAGAAGGGGTCACATTTTCGAAATTCTGATTTCCTTAAATTTCGATTAAAATATTACATTTTGACTCCCTGAGAACAAAATCAATAGATTTATCGACTTAATGCACACGAGTAAACATGACTTGTGTTTAAAACTGTTGGTCACTTTTAAAGGATTTTGTAGCAAAAAATAAAATTTACAGTTTTCCAATGTTTGACCCCATGGCACTTAAGTGACCTGCCAAAATCTTTTACGGTTAACTGTTGGGTATGTTACACGATTGCGTGAATTGCAATGGATCCTCACTTCTGTTTTGAAAATTCAAAATCCTCCGTTTCTTTTTCACAATTCTACGATGCCTCAAAGAGATGCTAAATCACGTGTGATTTGCACTTGGATACACAGGTATGTGAACAAACTTTCGGTATGCAGCTGTATTTGTTACAGATCGTGTATGGCAGAATATCTTTTTGAAACGGTGATGCAGGGTTAAACACGCTTGGTAAGATGTGTCCGTCACAGATGAATAGAAAGGCAAGTGTACTGTATCCGTTTACGACCTACGAAGTAAAACAGATGATGAAAATAAATGGGCTGCTCAAACCCGAAATTCAAGCTACACGTAGATTGTAACATAACACAATCTCGTCGTACAGGGATGATAAATAAGCTGGATAAAAAGTTGCTTCTTCCAAAACACAGGGTTGCTATGCACCTCGAGGCTTCCAGATCACGTTTTATGTTGTTTTCGCTGTATCCTTCACAGTTCTACTCGTGTTCTACATTAACAGCATATATTTAGCACCAACTGAAATGCATTTAAGGAGATATGATTGCAAAGACCGTCTCAAAGCAATGATATGTTACAAGAGTATGTGTACTTTGGGCAAAGATTGTTTGGTAGTTTGGAAAATGATTATCAGAAATGAAAATCTGAAACACCATGTGCATGTATGAAGAAATGAATTATACGATAAACTTCAAACCTTACAGCATTAGAACGGAACTGGCGGAATTTCCTATTTTTGCATAACGTTGATAAATGATTATTTGGTTTAACTGTTATCTCTACGTATGTGTTTGTGAATGCTGAAATTAGTAGGTCATGTTTGTCTCGTATTTTATCACTCATTAAAAAAGAAATAATACTTTTGGGATTTTTTAAATTCTGAAACACAGTTGACGTTTGAGGGCTAAATACTCTTCGCAAACTTTCTTCCCATTTTCTGTTTTGGACGGTTGTTGAAATTTGTCCGGAAATGGAAAAAGAAGGAAAGAGGCATGTCATTCAGTACCTTTTAAGTGTTTAAATCAAGCCATGGTATGTAAATGAACTGTAAACTCAGTCACGGAAAGCGTATACAGCTGCATACAAAAGGTTTGTTCACATACTACCGTATCGTAGCGGAATATCATTTTATTTCGGTTTGTTTGGACGTCAGTGAAAAAAAACTGACAATGATTCACCTATTGTTCATGTGTAAAATAGCAATTCGTTAACTCATTTTGGGATCGGCTTGTTTCTCGTGTTAAAATGCGAATTTTGGCAGGAGCAAATAGAAAAAATTAATGGGTCATAATGTCAATCAGCTGATTTCATGAAATTTCAATTAAAACATTCCAGTTCCAATTTCATAGAAAAATCAGTACAGTTACATCGACTTAGTGCAAGGGAACAAACATGACTAGATTTGAAAGCTGTTGATCACTTCAAATGGATTTACTGGCGAAAAATGAGTGCATTCGGAATTTTGACCCCTGGTCAATATAATGACCTGCCAAAACTGCTACGGTTAACTGGTTGGTATGATATACAGTTATTAAAAGGCACAGTGGATCTTCAATTCTGTGTTGAAAATTCAACATTATCCGTATCTTTCTTGTTATGCTATGATAACTCAAAGACATCTCAAATTACATGGTATTTGTAAAACAATACGCATGTGAACAAACTTTTGGTATGCAGCTGTATTTTGTAATATATCTAAAATATTTACCAGATTCATTGCTAGTTACAAGTCGTATCTTATTTGATATTCAAATGCATAACATGATAGATAACATCAAATTAGTCGTCGTCTTTACAAGCTAAGAGGCATATCTGAAATAACTATTCTAACAAAATATTTCATGACTGCATATTTAATGTGGCAACAAACATGAAAATCCCCTTCCCTTGAAGCGGATTTATTTTCTCACGCATTGCTGATTGTGACGCAAAAGTGAACATGTAATGATAGTTTTTGCAAATATCAACATTTTTAGCATGTTTACATGTATAAAGGCTTTATTTTTGACATATCTAAGAATCTAAGAAGTATGTACAAGGCAAAGATATGAATCTAACTTTATTTCTACACCTGTTGTATTTACATGTCTAATCGAGAAAAACTATATATATTTCTACTGCTTTCTACGCTGGCACTATGTCACTAATTTTCTTGTATTGGAACAGTTGTTGTTACTACATTGGCTTGGCACCATAGAGAGCAGCTCAAAAGGTCAATTCTACAAATGCTTCCAAAATAATCTATGCTTTAAACATTACTTATTTTCCCCCAGAGACATATATTTTCCCGTATTGAAATTGAGAACCTGTATCCATAATCTACCAATTGAAACCGGTCGTTGGCATTTGATACCAAAAGAGAAACGTTTGTGTGAACTGTGTAACACTAGTGCTGTTGGAGATGTTTGACTACTTAAAGTTATATCAATTCTAGAGTTTCACTATCTCTTTGAAAGTGACAACCTTCTCCAACTACGAAATGTCAAGCCTACGACACAAACACGTTATCTACATAAGCATGTTTCAGTAAAGATCTTAATGTGTACTATAAATACTAAGCACTTAAAACATTTGTAAGTGCATTTTTTAAATGCTGAAGTAATAATCACTTAAAATGTCCAGTCACTGGCAACGGTAATGTGTATATGTTATTGATACGTGATATTAATAAACCACCATTTGTTGGTTCAGAAATAAACTGATCTGTCTGTCAGTCTGTCTGTTGAACCATAGTCTCTAGCTGGTAATTCCCTACAAGTGAAATGCTACTGATATTGTATTGCTAAACGATGTATTATAAGTGAGTTATAATGTAAGTGCATTTCTGATAAGGTATACTATACAGAACATGGCAAGAATATGGTCTGGACAATCTTAATTGAATACACATGTACCTCCTTTCTCGTTTCTCAGGAATTTCAGGTCAACATTTTGACACAGTTCAATCAATTTACGAAGACATATATATATACATGAATATCAGCTGCCTTCAAAACATAGAGCTCTCATTTCATTATACAACCCTATAAACATTCGCGCTGGAGATATTTTAAGCATGTCCTTTTGACATGGTCCAACAGGAAGTCGTTAATAAAATCTTATATATATTCGCCTGTGATGTAACATGACTCATCAAAATATTTAGGTACAGAAAAATTTATAAAATTCCAGAAAACGCAAGAAATATATGTTACTAGACATCACCATCTGTAAATACATGGAATAGAAACTTTTATTAGAGCATGTAAATACCTATATATCTGCAAATTTCCTTTTCTGAAATAAGTCAGGGTCCAAACCTTTCATCGGAGCAAATTGCCCTAATTTTATCTCATACCAATATTTATTTGACTTTCTATGCAACTAAGGTATTTACTAGATGCTGCTATATTTCCGACAAAATACGAGCAATCAGACAGCGGCTTTCATGTTTGAAGCTGAAGTTCGACACATGGAAGCACCTGGACAGTTCTTGAATACAAACAGAACCGAAGCCTGTAGGACCGATGTATTTACATTCTCTGTTGGCGATACAAGTACAACTTTTTTTTGTCAAACTAATACAGTGGTTTGATCTAGCTTAAAAGAGTGGCAATATAAGTAAGATTGAAATTCCTTACATAGGATCGGTATATGGATAAGGACATATAAGAAACTTTGTTTTCAGTGTATATTTTTTCCCAAACTCGTGGTATGCTTTTATCTGAATTTGTCATCTTGTTAATTTGATTTCCTTGTCTACTTTGCTACAATAGAAAGAACATATATCTTTTTATTCAAAACAATAAAATTATTGTGTGACCAAAAGTTACGTATTTATATCTAACACCCTTGCAGCTAAACAGCTACTTGCATTTTAGATACATTATTAATAAACACAAATTGGAATTGTGTCAAAAACCAGGTTTATGTCATTCTCGAATTTCACAAGAATCTGATTGCTTGATATTCACAAAGCAT
The DNA here is from genome assembly GCA_921293015.1 of Phorcus lineatus. Taxonomy (NCBI): domain Eukaryota; kingdom Metazoa; phylum Mollusca; class Gastropoda; order Trochida; family Trochidae; genus Phorcus; species Phorcus lineatus. The sequence continues at coordinate 36,126,047 of OV121087.1, read as the reverse complement.
TTACATTTACGTGTCCTGAAAATAATAACTTCATATGAACACACGCCATTTGTTGGGTAACATATTTCATCGAAACGTTTATGTAAGTGATACATCCCAATTACATAAGGTGAGAATAGTTGTAAATCTTATCAAAGACTTTTATGTAAGATAAGATTAGGTATAACTGAGTTTATGTGAATCTTACAAGCTTGAAGAGCCTTTCGTTACATTGAGATAACTCACACAGTTTATTTGAAGGTTGATCTTGTTTAGCATCACCTTTGCATCACGGTACTGTTGACAGGGCTTTTAACTTTTGCGAATATTCATCATAGACATATATTCATTGGCTGTTTTTAAAACAATATTTCGAATGAATATTTTCTTATATGTTTGTTTCGTTTAGTCGTTATATAAAATATATAGTTTTAGGCATGAATGAAGGGAATGGTTTTGTCAATGACGATAATTTGATGCACATTAGGCACAGATTTAATTGTTTTTGTTTGGTTTTTGGTTTTTATGGTAAATATGTGTGAGAGTTGAAATGACAAAAGGTCACTAGCTTCAGGCAAAATGGTTGATTTTTAAAATTGTACCTTATTGACAATTGGTATATCATTAAGGCGAATCATATTTCATTATTATCAAACTTTGAGTGATAACTAAGAGACACTTTACAAATATGACATACGAAACAGTTGCACACCTGTTATTGTCCTTATATTTGAATGTAGTCTCAATTCCTAGTTATCATTTACGTCAACCAGAAGCGTTTAGTACTAAAATGTCGCCAAGACACGCTTATAATTTTTTTCGATCTTTTATTATCTTGTTATTTAAGAAAGCCACCATTACATAAGTAAATTCTCATTAAAAACACCTACACAACGTCTAATCTACTTAAGGAGTTTTATGGCTTTTGCATCTATTGAAATGTGTCTAAAAATATTTTAATGTACATGTTTCATAAGATTCGTGAGGTCTTTTTTGCATATAACGGAACAAATATATATTTTGAAAATATATATTTTTATATTATGAGTAAATAATGAACACGCTGGGCATACATCACTTGTAAATAATTCCTCATTTTCATTCTAATCTTGTTTGATAATCTCATTTGGTGTTGAAGTTTACATAATAAATTCAGAATTCTAGATTCAGATGGTCTTCACATCGCCTGTAAATTGAAAGCGGTCGCCATGATATTATAACCAACCGAGATCGAATATGTTTTGTTGTTTTGCAAAGATTATTTTATTGAAAATTAATTTCATATCAAATCGATATGTGAATTTAATAACTTTTAAGAGGTTTCTGCTTACCGCAAACTCAAACTATTCATAGATTTGATATCCTTATGTCAACTGAAAATCATGATGTTCAAAACATTTCAACCACTATATACAATGCTCATTTGCTCAGTCAATATTAAAATTGCCTACTTTTTGTTTATTGTAAAGATTAATATATTGTTTATTATTTTGTTATCATATATATGCACACATGTATCGCTCTATGAGTCTGAAATGTAGAATGAACCTTTGGCCTTTACCACAAAGGGAATAAAGATTGATAGATATAAAACCTAGTGTTAGGTTTTGTTATGAGTTGAGTTTTGGATTATGAGTCGATCTTTTGTTTGAAATATTTTGAATGAAAAACACGACACGTGTGATGTTTTATTTAAGGGGGCTTTAACAGTTGAACATCTCTACACTTAGTCCTGTAAATTAGTGTCGTAAGTTCATGAATTCATTTTCTTTTCACATTATTAATAACATTTATCTAACATTTGAACCGTGTTGATCATGGTTTTCATCGAAGTTGTTGCTTAACCAAACTTTCGTTATATTTCAATGCTAACAAACTTTACGAATTGTACATTCTTTATTTGTAGTAGTCTACAATGCAGTTAAGGTCGTTTTGTAGTGTGCCTACAAGTTTTCCTCCTCACTTCGTAATATCGTCAGAAAGTAAATAAAATGATATCCTTTTGTTGTAAACTTGCAAGTTTGATTGAAATGCATTTATTGAAAACAAATTTTGATTTGATAATTTGATTCAAGTTCATGACCAATAAAAAAATGTCAAATAATTGTAATAATGTAATTGATTTTCATTTGTATTGTTTTGTCCTTAACTATCTTTTCAAATCAATCACCTCCCTCTCACAACGAGGAAATCTTATCTCACGTCACAATATTCCATCAGTCCTACACATTTTAGGATTTGTGATTTATCAATTTATTTTCTTCTTCTTAATTAGTTGGTTCGTATATAGACACTATTTGTCTGACAAGTTCACCAAATGAGCTAACAAGGCCAAATGAAAATACATACACATAATGTTCATATCTTATCATTGAACATGTTCAGAAACTTTACAGAGAGTTTTGACGCTGTTGCTTTATGGTACTTTCATGTTCGACTAGCGTGTCTTGTTTGATGTACACATGTGACAACGATGCATAATCATCTTGGCTTTGTGTCAAAATATTAATCACATGTTCTGTAAATAAAGATGAAAACAAATATTAGACAAAGCAATAAAACGTCACGTGTAGTCTGTTTGTTCAAAAAACCTGAATTCCCCAGTTTTATCATTTTGAAGAACTTTGGCATTTCAATTGTATATTTACTTTCGATATTAAAATTTAAAACGGCGGTTTTGAAGACGAAGTATTTTTTGTAACTGTTTGGTTTATTGTATATTTTCATTGCATTCTTGATATTTTAAAATTGTACATATTTCCCTATCTAAATAAATTGAGTCCAACAGTTCTTTGTCACTTTACTAGAAGATGAGTTAAAAACATGTTGAATTAAATTTATTTTGTTTGTATTTTAACATAAAAGATATTAAAAGATACCTACATATTTTCTACGATAAAGCTTTGTCGTATTTAGATTTGTTCCTCTATATGTAAATTGGCGTCAAGTATTCACAGCTATATAGACGTTCTATAAAAGAAAATATATTCAACACTTGGTTCATTTAATGACACGATTTAAGCTTTTATATCTATCATAATGTTACATTAGCGTAATTTAACCTCAAATTAATTCATGCTTTTTAGAAGACCAGATTATTCGGAACAATGGCTATTTGTTTCCTTGTACAAACTTAAATCTTCGAATTTGAAAATTGAATTTGCTTCAGCAACGTATCAACAGTAGAGTGTCAACAAATGTTCAACATTTAGAAAAAATGCTTGGTTGCCATGTTAAACTGTAACTCAATGCTTTTTCACCTTAACAATGGTCCCTTTTAAGATTCAACATATCAACCATGTTTATACATAAATGCGATGTTGCTTAGGTTGTCAATATCACCAATCTATGTGATAATATGTATGAATTAATTACTTTGAAGTTGAGTGTCTTTATTCCTCGAAACTCAAGTTTACATGGCTCCAATTTCACAAAGCCCTCTAATGCTAAGGAAGTTTTAACTAATAGTTAAATCTGTTGATACACAACATATATGCCTGTACATCGCTAAGTCAGCACCACATTGGAAAATGACATCACGTGTGTCTCCATGTGAGTAGAGAACGGCTTCTACACTTCACTGCAGAAATTGACTATGTGGATAAGAAACAAGAACATAAAGAATGTTGGACCAATGTCAAGTCTGGATGCTCTTTAGAAACAGCTGACATGTTGTATAACTGTGCGTTGAACTAGCGTTTCTACGGTGTTAGTATTTATGCTAGCAGTTTTGGAAGGAAACGTGGTTATACTAAATACTAGTAAGAAATTTGTTTATGTACAACTTCTGTAAGGTGTTCTAATAACATGCTTCAGTTGTCAACCTGTCCCTCCATCCCTCAGAAAGAGAGAGAGAGAGAGAGAGAGAGAGAGAGAGATTGAGAGAGAGAGATTGAGAGAGAGAGAGAGAGAGAGAGAGAGAGAGAGAGAGAGAGAGAGAGAGAGAGAGAGAGAGAGAGAGAGAGAGAGAGAGAGAGAGAGATGGCTATATCGGATTATCGTAAGGCATGCTTGTAACACAAGAAAAATTCTGTCACATTTGTTAATATTCTGCGTGTAACGTAACATACTTGTATACAGCTGATTTACGTAAACATGGACTATGTTATCCATTAGGTTTGTAAAAGTTTTAGTTTGGATATGAGTTATCCAATCAATCTCAATAAGTACCTCCAGGCGCTTCTGAGATACGAATTGGGAGACCTGTGGTCGCCTTAGGCAGGAGACTGTTTTCAAAAAGTGTCTTTCTTAACCTAGCAGTGAATTTGGGTATCTGGTAAAGTTTGTGTGGGAAGTGACCTGTAAGTGCTGTAACTGGCAGCTTTAGTAAGACGAGGTCAATAATGCAGGAAACGCTTCCCTCAAAGAATGCAATTTTTTTTTACATGTATCTCTGATTATAGCACCTCGCTGAATAGTTAAACTAGAGCCAAAGAGTTATCCATTAAACGGCAGGTTTATTATCTCTTTTGGAAAATAAAGCCAATACAAACCATTTCATCTCCCTGTAAGTTTCCTTTCAAGAAAAAATATTTTATTTTGTTCAAACCTTACCTTTACAATAATTTTGTTTATAAACTTTATCAAGTTTCAGTTAAGCTTAATATTTGAATAATCAAACTTGCTTAAAAATGGAATACAAATGTTCAAGTTCTGAGAAGACGAAGTGGATAGTCTTTTTGTACACAAAATCGGAAGAGCATGAATGGTGAAAGGTAAGGGCAGTTTATACATGTAGATCAGGTGATAGTAAGCCTAATGATTGGGACCTACAGTTTATAGGATAGGGTATGGGTATGTGTTTGTTCCTCCACTACACACCGTAAGGATTCACAGCAATAAATAACTTGATGATACAAAATCAAATCAAAGAGTTTACATTATTTCAAAATTCGTTCAAATCTCATATTTCTGAATGCCCTGAATAGCCCAAGGAAGTGTCGGCAAATTTATTCTAAATTCCTGTGGTGATGATCATATTCTTTACAGTAGACCTTACATACATTGTTTTTGAGAATGACAGATTGTTATCTATATTGATAATGCACATTTGAGGAATAACGAATGACCTAGTTATTAGTATATATGAAATTGTACAATCATTTTTGATGTACTGACACCTAGCTTAAAAATATAAATGATGGGATCGAAAGTGATTTGGCGATTTTGTGAATGTAATTATCTTTAGAGTGTTAAATGTATTTGTAATATTTATAATAATTGATCAGAAGTAGCAGCTCATTCTAATTAGTATGAATGATTGTTATTACCCATAATCTTAAGTGTCGAGATAGTTGCAATATGAGCACATGTGCATATATCACTTTTGTCTTGCAACGTTTGTAACAGCGCGAGTTCCCGTATTTCGTCGTTCGTGGCGTCATAAAACCATTGTTTATGACGTCACTGTAGCGGCCCGTCTGCTTTCAGTATATTTACATGCGTTTTAAATTTAATAGAAACGGTAATAAGGAACTATTACACTTGGAATGTGTCAAATGACTTTTACGTGGGAATTTGTGTGTAACCCTCGCTCTCGCTCGGTTAATACAAAAACTCGTTTCGTAAAAGTCATATGACACACTTCCTCGGCTGTCTGTCAAATTATCAATTGAAAATATCTCTATTTCTCTGGTAACAGATGTCTAATAAAATAGTTTTAAACATAAGTGTTATTTAAACATAAAAAGTGTAAATTGTACTTGTCTTACAACATTGTATGAAAGAAGTTCTGAACAATTCCTCATTTTTGTATGAAGTGGAAGTTTACTGTTTTTGCTGATAATATTGTGTTTGTTAGATACTTATTTATGGGTGATTTTGATAACACCTAATTTTCTTATTTGTCGACATTTTTGTTGTTCAATGTTTTGACTGAAGAATGCACCGTTTTTCTGAGCTTTCTCATTATTGTTGAGAAGTGAAGTCCACCAACATATTCTATTATGCTTTTCTTCGAATTGACATTCTTTCATTTTGTCAAATGAAGGAAACAGTGTATCAAATATTTTGAAACATTACACGCATGCAATACTATAATGGATAGTGAGGATATAATTCATGAACAATTCATAGAATAGATTTTATTACCAGGCATATATGAAATACGTATAAGCCTTTTTTCATTTCTACTTTTACAGATAATCAATGTGTACATAACCTGTAAAATATTCCAAAAATAATGGGTAACGGTTTTTATTTTAGTGGTATACCAGAATAAATGTTGACATGGTTTAGAAACATGTATTTATTTAACATCCTTTTCATGAAAACGCTTTCGTTTCATCTTTCCCTTGATATTTTTTGCCACATTGCATCAAAGCATAAAGATGTCAGGTTTATTGTGCTGACTGTCTAGGTCAAGGATTCTCTACAAAGACAAGATATAGCCAAGGGGCTTCACGACACATGCATATCCACGTGATTATAGGAACTGCATCAGCATTTTCTTCTTGGACTGTGTCAGAAAAGTTTTTTTCGGAAAATATTATTAAAAACAACTTTCAGTATTTGTATGAAGCTGTCATTTTATTTAATTTGAAAATTCTCATTTAAGGGATTTAAACATTTAGATAATTAATTTCAAATTAATTTTCAGCACATACTTACATTATTGTATTGCATGTGTCAAAAGAAAGACAAGATTCATTTTATAGAATAAGTGTGTGCTTGTAATAAACTGAAGCTCTGTGTTAAGACCAGATCAAAACCTTTCATTAGCTGTGTGGAATATATCATCATGTCATTTCGGAAAGTAAGATTACCTTGACACACTTACCATTCACTGCCATTAATCCCTATGTGACGGAGTTACCTCTGGCGGGAAAGAATGGATATATGGAGTGATCTGTGAAATTGAAAAAACCTTATTGTACAGACATTAACAATTATTCATAAATATCTATATTTGGTTTGATGCATTGGGTAAGGGCATCGTTATTTTTCATATTACTTTCTGCAAAGAGATATATTACACATACACTTTAACGAATTTTACCCTGAAATATACAATTTTCAAAAGAAATCTAACAACATTTAATATTCAAAATAACCTATAGCCAGAAAAGCAATAATTGCGACTCTCAAACTTTATAATGATACAATATAATTATTGTTAAACGTTTATAAAAAATGCATTTGTGTATTTGATGCAGATGTGACCAATTAATAGACTAAATTAAAAAAATGTCATTGTATGATGTTGTCGTAACTTTTCCTAACCTGCAAGTGCTTAAAATTGCTACTTATGAGTTATGACTTGGTGTAATGTTTCTGTATATTTGGTGACTCTCTTACCCATAAATAGTAGCACCTGATCCTTGCACTGAAAATCTTTTTTGCTTTTCTCCAGAGAAGTTAAAATTTAATCCATTTTCCTTGTTAAAATGTTCAAATAGTCACAATATATTCTATGTATCAAATGCAACGCATTAACGCGTGTTTTGTGCTTAAAACATAGATTTTGAAATAAGTCATCAAGCTTTATTTCTTCACATGATTTATGTCAATTAGAAATTAAAATGACAGCTTTATACAAACACTGAAAGATTCATTACAATGTTTTAAAACAATCATATAACTAATTTTTTCTGACATTGTCCAAGAAGAAATGCTGTCTCAGCTCCTTGCAGCACGTGGAGATGCATGTGTTATGAAGCACTTTGCTGTATTGTGTTGAGAACACCTATCTAGATCGATAGCCCAAAGTGACAGGAAATGAAATGAAAGTGTTTTCATGAAAATGATGTCCATGTCCTCAAACCATGCCAACGTTTATTTTGGTATATTTTTTACCATTTCACTTTATTATTTAACCCTTTTACAGGTTAAGTACACGTTGGTTAACCGTAACCTGATGAAAAGTTGAAATGAAAGAGGTATTTATTTCATATATCCCTGGTAATATAACCTATTCTCTGAATTGTTCATGTATTATTGCTTCACTATCCATTAAAATATCGCACCTTAAAAAACTCGAAGTGTAATTTTTACCTTATTAGTTTTTTGAAAATATGTTTTAAACATTTTCTTATTTCATTTGACTGAAATTAGAATGTAAATTCGTCCAAGAAGGGAAGGGTTAGTAGACATGTCCACTGAATACATTTCACAAGCAGTTCATTTTTCTATTGACTACATTCATTTCAAAATGCTATAAAAAAATAAGAACGAGGTGTTTCTCAAATCTATGTAACACACATATCAATATCAGCATAAATAAAATTAATAAAATAAATAAAATTAATAAAATAAATAAAATTAATAGAATAAATAAAATAAATAAATTTAACATTTTAAAACAATAAGGTGTTTTTTAAAAACCCCTTCATTCAACATTATATTTTGAATTTCAAAACAATATTTGATTAAAAAAATATATGTTACAAGGGATATTTTAAACAATATATAATTCACTCATACTTTAAAAACTTTAACTTACAGGGGAGATGACTCCTCATGTTAAAATGTTCTTTTGGTCTTTGTACTTACATTTAACATAAAAAATTGTTATAGATCCTATAATAAAAACTTATCAAAAATAAAATGATAATCAATCTTCGTTGACTTAAAAACAGAATTTAGATTTCTAGGTGTCAAATGTTCAATGATATAAAATCATGAAGTCACCCATCTTTACTGAAACACCTATAAATATATTGAATATCGATAATTTGTCATTCTCAAAAGTGATGCAAACCTCCTCTATGATAATCCCCATGGTTATTAAGACGTACGTTTAATCGCCTTAAATACAAGTACATCATCCTGTTTAAGGTTTTGAAATTTTAAATTTTGCAATGGAGGGATTGCAATGTTACATTTACATTATACAGTCTGTCCGAATCGTTACCCGTACAATCACCTGATCTATAAACTGCCCTTACATTTGTCTACAATAAAGACTATCCACGTTGTCTTTTTAAAAATTGAAACATTTTATTTATGCCATTTTTAAAAAGTTCAATTACTCAAATATACTCAAGGTATAAGGCCTCGTGTGAAGAATATAACCCTCACCACGGGCAATTAAATTAAGTATAGTGCCAACATTGCCTTGGGCTTATGGCATTTATTCAGGGCTGGAGGAAATATCAGATTTGAACTAGTTTTGGAATAATGCAAACTCTTTGATTTGTATCATGCCATCAAGTTATCTATTGTTGTGAATGCCTATGGTTTGTAGTGGAGGGATTGTAACATACAAATGTCGTATCCTAGTCACTGTCGGTCCCAATTATTAGCCTTATAATTCACCTGAACTATAAACTGCCCTTACCTTTTACAATTTATCATCTTCCCATTTTGTGTACAATAACGTTGTCTTTTTAAAACTTGAGAATTTTTCCAAAAGTTTAATTATAGAAAAATTGAAGCTCTCTTTCATCTCATTTAAAACCACAAACTGGAACTGCAACTTAATAAATTTATAGAAAACATTTTGTAAAGGTTTCATTAGAATAAAAGTCAACGTTTGAACACAATAAAAGAGTTTTCTTCAAAAGAAACGTACTGGGAGATGAAATGGTTGGTATTTGCCTAATTGCCAAAAGAGATAATAAAACCTTCAAATTACAGCTGCATGCCAAAAGTTTGTTTACATACTTGAATATACTAGTGCAAATATCATATAATTTGAGATGACTTTGAGGTATCGTAGCGTTGCGAAAAAGAAACGTATAATATTGAATTTTCAATACAGATATGCAGATCCATTCTTCTTTAGGGCAAATGTTTATCGTACACCCACAATTATCCGTAACAGTTTTGGCAGGCCATGGAAGTGACCAGGGGTCGAACTTCCGAAAACACTAATTTTTATTTTTCTCCATAAAATCCTTTATAAGTTATCAACTTCTTTAAAAATAAGTCACGTTTGTTCCTTAGCACAAAGTCAATGTGATTAGGGTGGTTTTAATCTAAGAGAGTCAATATGGAACATTTCATATGACATTTAACGAAATCGAAATTTCGAAAATATGACCCCTCCTGTCTATTTGAATTTGCCAAAATTCGAATTTTTGCACGAGAGACCAGATGATCCCAAAATGAGTTCAAGAATGGCTATTTCACACATGGACAGTGGGTGACCCATTGTCAGTTTTGCTGAAGTTATTCTATTGACGTTGAAACGAAACCCAAATTACATGATAATTGCACTACGATTCAGTGGTAAGTGAACAAACTTTCGGTATGCAGCTGTAGTGGATGAGTTTTCTTCTGCTCCAGTCCAACTATCCAGCGAGGTGCTTTAATCACAATCTAGTTAAAACTAGATGTATTAATCCGTCAATACATCTATAGAATTACTGATTGAGGACATGTTCAGCTGACCTTTGACTTATTTTGAACCGACCAATAAAATGAGGGCAGGAAGACAGCTTTCAACCAATCAAAGACGGGTTTCTTTTGCATCTTGGTTAATGTCGCATGCTGACGTTTACCCTACGTTTGTCTTTATTTATCCTTTAAAACTTATGTTGTCATCGTATGACCTAATGTGTTGATTTGCTTATGTACACATTTCTAAATATACAACCCAAAAATATTCCGTCAACATTATCAGCACAGAATATATGCTGTCATCATATTTTTCAACCCAATTCACTGCGAAACATTCGGATTTTGTAATCGAGGTGCTGAAGAACGGCGAAACAATCGCATTGACCCGCGATTCGAAGAGGTGGGCCAGGACTCTTTTGATTGGCTGATGTTCGCGACTGCTCGACACGGAATACACCTGTAATTCGCTAGATGTAATAAAGGATTTCGGGACATATTATATTACAGCTAGTTTTAACTAGATTGCCTTAATCAGAGCTAGAAACGTGCATGCTTTGAGCAAAGGGTTTCCTGTATTATTAACCTGGTCTTACCAAAGCTACCAATTACAGCACTTGAAGGTCACTTCCCACGAAAACTTCACCAGGTAACCAATTTTACTGCTAGGTTTATAAAGGCACTTTTTGAACAATGTCTCTAGTAAAATCATAAACTCGTGTCTCAGCAGCCCCAGAAGTAACACTGTAAGCAGTTAAACCAGCTATACACATGCCCCAGTGACACCATCTAATAAGAAACATGTAATTTTGTCTTTCGTTAGGTTGGGGTCACACTAATACATACAAGCAAGGGACATGTCATGTTATATGCTTGCCGGAAAACACAGTGTCCATGTCTGTCAGTCAGATTCAGGACATCATCTAGATAATCTAGGATTCCGATTGACATCCATTGATAAAATAAAGCTTTACTGAATGTCAGACACTACTCTATCACATTATTGAAAACATTAGATAATCGATATCCAACCACAAATAATTACAAACTTGATCGATAACATGTCTATGTTTATTTTCATAAAATGCATACAAGATGATATAATATGCACAAAATATTAAGAAAGTTTGCAGCGGTTAGTTCTGTGTTACTAACATCTCGTAAAATCAAGGGTTAGGCCATTACTTTGGTTGATAATGTCAGAATCAACACAAACAACTTGAAATCAATATCAAGCTGGGTTGATTGAAACGTTTGGACAGCACTCGTAAATTTCCTACGTGAGGCTGTCACGTGTAGTTGCTAATGTCAATCAACACAACCATTGGAAATCAATACTCGCACGTTATAGATCATAATGAAAGAAAGGCAAACTAGTGTTGCTTTTATAAATAAGATGATATACTAATCTTTAACTGGTTTTGATTTGCTCCTTCATTATCACCGTCAAGATGTCAGTGGTACTTTATACTATTTACTGCGGATTTAAAAAAAAGAAATTTTTCTACTTTTTCTCATTTAGCTTATGTGATTTTGATATCAAGGCATTAATTGTCACACCGCTATTACTTGGAATGTTGCTAAAGGTCACTGAACAATAAAACAATGACATTTCAATCTTTCTGTCGTTCTGTGTATCTGTCTCTTTTTATGTCTTTCTGTCTCTATCTCAACCCCAATCTGTCTCTCCAATCGATGTATTTAGTTGAAGAAAATGAAATGCTGCTACAGACCACAAATATGCCAGCGAAATACTAACACTACAAAATGCACTAGTTTAACGCCACAGTTATACAAGACTTGACATTGGTCGATCATTCTTTATGTGCTTGTCTCCTGCCCACATAGTCAATGTCTTCAGTGAAGTGTAGAAGCAATTCTCTCATCACATGGAGACACACGTGATGTCAGTATCTGATGTGGTGCTGAGTTAAGCCAGATACAAGCATACAAGTTGTGTATCTACATGGGAAGATAAGAGTTCGGGCCAATTGTCCCTTAGAATAAAGTGATCGTAACTCAATGTTATAACAACTATTTGAAATTGGGGTCATGAGAAATTTACTTTCGACGCGTAGATACATGCAACTTCAAAATAATTTATTCATACATATTACCACATGGATTTGTGTTATTCACAACAACAAACTTTTAAGTATGCATTAGCATGGTTGATACACTGAATGACAAAAGGGTTTATTGTTCAGGTGAAAAATGCATTGAGTTCCAATTAAACATAGCAATCCAACATTTTTCTAAATGTTGGACAATAGTTGACACTCTTTTGTTGCCAAGTTTATGAAGCGTTTAATTTCAACCCTGAAGACTTAAGTTTGTACAAGGAAACAACTGGCCATTGTTCCAGCTATAATGCTCTTCTAAAAAGAGTGAAGTAAATTGTGGTTAGGTTTCTCTTAGGTAACATTATGATAGACATGCATTCTCAATTTGTGTCCTTAAACGAACCTTGTGTTGAATAACGCTCTTCGTGATATGAAAGTCTGAGTACTCGTGAATACTCGTGAATATATGTAAATAAATGTATACAGCACAGGTTTAGGAACAAATCTATAAATGTGAATAAACAATTCTGAGAAATTATGAACATAATGAAGGTATCTATTTTGGAAATATGCAATCTTATGCAATGAAAATTCTTATCAACAGCTTTTTAAATAAATTTTAGCTCATCCCATAATAGGCTAATAGGTAACTGTCATCTAAATGTATAATAGGAATTATTTTATATTTCAAGAAAGCGACAACCAGTATACAGTTACAATAATTTCTATCTCTTAAAGGGACGGTAACACGTTTTTGAAAGATCTGTTCCTTCGAATCTTCCCCAATAATTATTAGTTTTTGCAAAATGTATTATCTTCGAATAGACAAAACATCTCATCACTCAACCAATTTATCTGAAAAGGAATTAATCAAGTATCTACCAAACTCCAATGGCGGCCATCTTTGAATAACACCTTTTAATCATTTCAGGTAAGGGAATCAATGAGCATAGCTAAAGTGGTCGTGTGACGTTCGCATGACGTGTTTCTTTTGATTAGATAACGTTGTCCTGCAGTTACCGGTTTATACAGCTGCATACCGAAAGTTTTTCACTTACCACTAAATCGTAGTGCAAATATCATGTAATTTGGGTTTTATTTCAAGGTCAATAGAATAACTTCAGCAAAACTTACAATGGATCACCCACTTTCTATATGTGAACTAACCATTCTTGAACTCATTTCTGAAACGTTTGGTCTCTCGTGCAAAATTTCGAATTTTGGCATATTGATATAGACAGAAAGGGTCACATTTTTTAAATTTCGATTTCGTTAAATGTCAAATAAAATGTTCCATATCGACTCTCTGAGATTAAAACCAACATAACTACGTTGACTTTGTGCTAAGAAACGAACGAAGTTAATTACTTATAATGGATTTTATGGAGAAAAATAAAAATTAGTGTTTTCGGAAATTTGAACCCTGATGACTTCAATGACCTGCCAAAATTGTTACGAGTAATTGTGGGGTACGATAAACATTTGTCTTAAAGAAGAAAGGATATGCATATGTGTATTGAAAGTTCAATATTATACGTTTCTTTTTCGTAACGCTACGATACCTCAAAGGCATCTCAAATAACATGATATTTGCACTAGTATATTCAGGTGTGTGAACAAACATTTGGCATGCAGCTGTAGATTTATTTTCATTTTTTTGAGTCCACTTTATTTTCTTAAAAAGTGTGGTACTGCCCCTTTAATTTGCTCTCCTTCAATTCTAACTTACGAAAGTAAACATACAATCGCAATGCCAAAGTTGTAAATAATGATTAAAAAGGAATTTTTTAAAAACAAATATGCTACACATGAGGAGTTACTGCTTTGTCCATTTTCTGTTTTCATCTACAGGTATTGAGGAGATGGATTAATGTTACATTATCAATTAATTAATCAAAGAATTACAGTATTGACATTGACCAAAAGACAGATTTGGTGACATAATCGTCAGACCCTGACAACCCAGAGATACAGGGATCAAGTGTTACAGCCTGTGGTGGTCCAATTCATACAGATGCAGGAGCAAAGGATGGTTTTCCTTTTCATTGACTCCAATATTGATTTTATCATATTGATAGACTTTTTAATGATAACACAGTTTAATAAACATGACAAGCAACAGTTGAAACTGGCTGTTTTAATAAATCCCAACTTCTGCCGTGTGTAGGTCTTAAAACAAGATGAATTTAAGATTTGCACATAACAAGAAGGGGTCGTTGACGTAAAATGACAGTAGAGGACGGTACTCTACAATAAAATTAAAAGCATGTAGATGTAATTTGTTATATATGGAAGTTCGTGGCCCTAGGTATCAAATTAGATTTTCTTGAAAATCAAATGTGCCATTATTGGTCATGTTTTACTCATAGTATAAGAATATATCTATTTTTCATAAAAATAGTTCAGTAATGGAAAAAAAACGATGTCACGACTTTTATGTTCATAAAAAGATTTTCCGACACACTTGAATGGAATCAAAAGCCGTAAAAGTCTTCATCAAGTAGAACAGATGTTTTGTTACGTTGTTTTTTTAATACTGCGTATTTAATAATATGTAATGGTGGCTTGCTTACATATGTAGACGATAGAGGTCGAGAGTGGTATCAGTGTATCTTGGTGACACTTGAATACTGATAAATGATAAATTCAGACTTCAGTCAATTATAAGGACAATAACAGGTGTGCAACTGTTATATAGGAGTTTGCAATTGACTTCCATTGCTTTAAAAGTCAATTGTTTTAGAAATTTGCTAGTAGAAAATAATTATTACCACATAAATGATCAACATGTTCACAACATGTAACTCCTAAGTTGCAGGAAAACGAAGTTGAAATCTTTTACAAATATTTTTATAAATTATAATTCATTTTTGTCATTTCACTTAAATATTAATTATCAACCATTCTATTTCAGTTACTTGTCACATGACACCTTTTATCGTTTCAGTTGTCACATATATTAACCATATTAACAAATTAAAACCATTAAATAAACCATAAATAAAACCATAAATTCTGGGGTGAATATACATCATTCATTCTTGCTTGAATATTGCATCTACATCAAGGCTAAACCAAGCAATCGGTATAAGAAGTTATTAATTCTAAATATTTAAAAAAAACAGCAAATAAATATTTGACTATGACAAATATTTATCAAGCAAAAGCAAAGACCGATGTCAAAGGATCACTTCACGAGGTGATCCTTCACAAGATTGACTTTATACTATACTATGTGAGTTATCGCAATGTAATAACAAGCCACCAAGTTTGTCAGATTCACATAAACTCACTTATACCTCATCTTATCTTAAATAGAAGTCTTTGATAAGATTTACAACTATTCTCACCTTAAGTAAATGGGATGTATCACTTACATAAACGTCCGATGAAATATGTTACCCAACAAATGGCGTGTGCTCCTATGAAATAATTATTTTGATGACAATTAAATGTAAATGCTTTGTGAATAACCTAAAGCCATCAGATGCATATGAAATATTGAGGAAGAAACAAACCTGGTTGTTAGACACAATTCAATATCTCCTGAACTATGCATGATAGTTTCACCACACTTCTCACACATACATGTATCGTTCATGATGCTAAATGTTTCTTTTGAGAGTAAGGCCTGCTAGTGAATTCTAATTTGTGTGGTTTTCATGGAAATATGATTTACACATTTTTTCTATGACAGAGTCATTTGTACAGAGTAGATCTCCAAAAACCTTACATGCTAGCTTCGTGATCCCTAGATGTAACGCTAAAGGTTACACCTGCAAATGAATTCTATTCTTTGTGGTTTCCTTGGAAACATGACAAAAACAGTAATCTCATAAACTTCTCATGCTAGCATCACCAAACGTCATACACATATCAGGCACATGCTCCCTCGATGTGCTTTTTGAGGGGTAGGCCTGCAAACGAATTCTTCTCTTTTCGGTTTTCATACTTTTTTTTACACTTATCAACCATTATTCCTGTATGTGCTTTTTGAGGGTTTTTGAGGGTTGACAAATTAATCATATATTTATTGGTTTCCTTGTAAACATGGCTAAAACAGTAATCAACAGAGATTGTTGTCAAGCGTAACTTTCCTTAACGTCACGTGCTAGCTTCACCAAACGTCACACACATATCAGTCACATGATCCCACGATGTGCCTTTTGTGTAGTAGGCCTGAAAACGAATTCTTCTTTTCTCCGGTTTTCACTGAAATAGTATTAAAACAGTTATTCTATTACAAAGTAATGTGTGCAGAGCGTATGACTTACTGCCAGCTTCACCAAACATTACACATATCAACTTTTATTCCTAGATGTGATTTTTAGGGTAAGAACGACAAATTAACCATATATTTGTTGGTTTCTCTGAAACATGACTACAACAGTGAGTTCAATCCAGATGCATTTTGGTTGGGCATTATCTTGTTTTGTGGTTTTATTAAAAAAATGGCTAACACAGTGACTTCAAGGATGTTAAGTCTTTTGAACACATCTCCTATACTTCACATGATAGTCACACCATGGGAACATTTAAAGAAAAAAATATTTCATTAAAGTATAAAGATTTAAAATATATATATTTAGGAAGAATATTTCGAAACTTAAGTACAAGATTCCTCTTTAACAGTAATATCCACCTAATCTGACGAAAGCGTCTTACATGTAAATACAAAATTCTGCTCCGGCTGACTCCATGTGCTCAAGGCAATTTATCCCTTTTCTTAGTAAACTCCACTGTCGTAAATTTTATCCAATGTTAACCAATTTACACAGACGTTTAGTTTCCTATTTTGGAATTCTCCGACAAAAGCGGGAGTATGTGTGATCTGCTCACTTCTACACTCGTTAATATAAATCCATTACGTTGGGAATTCTATTCGACTTAAATTGTAATTCAATCATGGTAGATCATTTTACTGCACTAAATTTGTTTTTAAAGTTATGTCCCCGTATCGCTTACAATTGCAAAGAATGCACATGCATCGGTCCTACAGGCTTCGAACAAGCCGATGCTCGTAGGTTTCACCCGATGCATAGCCACAATGGTGTTGCGGGTTTTCTCCTTGCAATAATACTAGCAGCCGCGATATAAGTGAAATAATCTTGAAAGCGGCGTTAAAGCAACTCACCTCACTCACTCATTACAGGCTTCGAATATTCAATATGCATTCATTCATGAAGGGTCCAGGAGATTAACTATGTACAAACTTCACCTTCAAACATGAAAATCAAGGTCTGGTTAGTCAGTAAGAAATATATTAGCATCTAGAAAATATACAGAGCAAGATTTAAATATTTGTTTGCTAATAGTAATTGCAGAGTTTTTATTACAACTTACAACAGATATTACATCAAGAGAAAGGGAGTCAGCCTATTGACGTCTTATATTCGATATCGATAACTTATCTGGTAAACATGGTTTTACCTCAGTGTCAGCGATTTTGATTTATGACAAACTGTTTTCAATTTTCTGCAATTTTCTATCTTCTAATAAATGTATTGCTCTAATGCGTGTTCGTGCTGATAACTGCACATATTTAAAAATGAATCACTTAAGTATTTTATCATAATTCTTTCAATGACATTTTCAAATAAAGAGTAATCTGACAGCTTGATCTTGATACAAAAGTCAAAGATTTATTACAATGTTTTGCGACAAGATTATTAAAAAATTAGTTTCTGACATTATCCGAGAATAAAATGCTGCCTCAGCATCTTAAAGCACGTGGAGATGCATGTGTTGTGAATCCCTTTGCTATATTGTGTATGTGTTGAGAATCCTTGACCTAGACCGTTAGCACAATGAACCTGACATCTTCATGCTTTGATGCAATGTGACAAGGAATATAACCTGAGGGAAAATTAAGCGAAAACGTTTTTACAAGTACAAACGAATTGTTCAAGCAAACATGTTCTAAAACTATGCAAACATTCATTCTGGTGTAAACCGTTACACTTTATTTTTTTAAACTTTTTAGATTTGTACACGTGCATGATGCGTAATCTGCAATGAAAAGATGGAATTACAAAGGCGTATATCACATATACACATGTAGGCTAAGTAATATAATGTCTTCTCTTAATTTTCGTCAATATTTTGGTCACTATCACATATTCTAAGAAATCATATATCAGCCTAACGCATTTAGGAATTCTAGTGAGGTATTTTCAAACATTGTTTTTGTTTTTATTTTACTGAAATAAGAAATGTAAATTCATAGAAAAGGGTAAAAAAAATACGTACACCGAATGCATTTCTC
The DNA here is from genome assembly GCA_921293015.1 of Phorcus lineatus. Classification (NCBI taxonomy): domain Eukaryota; kingdom Metazoa; phylum Mollusca; class Gastropoda; order Trochida; family Trochidae; genus Phorcus; species Phorcus lineatus. The sequence continues at coordinate 36,107,462 of OV121087.1, read as the reverse complement.
AACCACGATCACGACAATCAGACAAACAGTGTATCATTCTAGTCACTACATTCATTAAATAAGTCATCAAATAAGAAAAGTCGTATTTCTCAAATAATATGTCAAGATAAGACAAATTTTCTATTTATTTTATGATATAACCGTATTTTTACGGAAATCGATTAGTTCCATTGACACATATATGATAAATTAACACTTATATAAGATTTTATAAGATATATGTCACCACAGGATAGAAGAAATATTTACATATTCAATCATACTCTGTAAAATTCTAGTTACTGGGAGATTTCTCTTCTTAGAATAATCTACTTTGGTTTTTTTAGTTTCGTTTCTATTTAACAATTTAGAGATGATATGGATGCTTTCATAAAACGCCCAAAAAAGAAACGATCATAATATAATCACTTTCGATCATTTGAAAGAAATATCCTCAAGGTTAAGGCTCGGTATCTGTCATGGAACAGTATAGTTATAACATTTCAAATTTTTGTTATCAAAGAGATGTTTGTTTCTTATTGAAACTATAGAGACCAAATATTGACATGTTTGACATTACAAGTTTTATATCACAACAAGGATGAATATGTATATTGATTTTACATCATCCTATTAACCTTGACCATCAGGAGCCCACGTCATGAAGCATCGTAATGTCAATAATCGTTACATAACTGCAAGTGTTAATGGTACTTGCGTAAGGTGTTATCTAACAGCTTAAAATACATTTTGATAATCAGTTGTGAAAATAACATTCAAGTTACATCTAATCTGTTGTTTATACAGTATACGATCATGGCAGATAAAGAATTTATGATTCGCTAACAGCCTCTCCGAAACCTTATTATGGCGACATGGAATAATGGGCTACATATTTCCAAGTTGTAATCAAATTAACTCTTTGAGTGGAATACTAGAAGTTTGCAGTTAAAGGAAGTCAAGGAATTTTATGGATTTTCAATTTCTTTATAGATCTCCTTGTCGTTTTGATAAAGAAGTTGATGACATCTAAAATTTATTTTCTTCCTTGTAACGATATTGCCATCAGAGTAGGCTCGTAGAACTATTCCACTGTTATTACCAAATAAAACAAATATTTCAAAATGATACCCTAAACATATTTTATTCAATTGATAGTTGACTTGGCCGTTTGTCATTAAAGTGAAATAAAGTATTTCAATTTTGAAAATTTTATTACTCTGAATTATTAATCATGATAAGATGAGAAGTAAAGTTGGTGAAAGGCACTGTAACAAATATTTAATTTATTTTCTTCAAATTATTCTTCACACATATAAGTTTGTCAAACTGTATAATCTTTAGAGGGTCAAACATTTCATTACTTAACCAGCTTATCTGTAGGTCTTGAATATAGGTTGAAGAATTTCAGTTTGACACATGGACAATAGGTGATCCTTTCTACTTTGTTGAAGTAATTTTATTGACAGACTCAGCCAAATTTGTGTGTTTTTTTTCACTAAGGTACAGTAGTAGGTTACAAACTTTCGGTAAGCAGTTGTTCATTCTTTCATTCATTCATGAATGGCACTCGTGACAGTAACAACTTCTCCCAAACAAGAGGACACTGTTTTCAGCTTTTCTTCAAATTATTCCTTTCAATAAATGAGAAAAATAGATTTTAACAGTTTTGCCTCTACGTTGAAATGCCTGAATACAATTTTACACTAAAGCATGTTCTTCTTTAAAATGATAGCTCCCTTATCGGACAAACGTTACAGTTATATAAGAAGATAACAATACTCGTCAATCGATATAGATAGGTTTACGTGCATATGTAAAGATATGCATCGTCAAACCATGAACAAAACATTCAAAATTACTGTTACGTCGATATTACCGCTAATCAATTTGCTATTTTAAAAACATCGCAGGTACTTGTGCACTGCTCTTGAATTGATTAACCTTTTCAACTTCAGGGTCCCAGCTACTGGCCGTTTATGCAACGGCCGTTTGTCTACCTTTAGACGTGTGTGTCTTTACCAATAAGTATCACTGGCGACTTATCATCATCTACACGCGTGACCTATTACACAACATACACTTTAAGGTCTTCCTTCACTTCTTTGCTTAGTGACATTTATATAATGAAAGGTTATATCGACAACCAATCCTTCATTTGGACTCAATAAATGCAATTGCCATGGTGGTCGTTACCCAAAATACACAATCCTAAACACAATCTTATACACAATGTTGCAAGAAATTTGAAAATAAGTTCTTGCTATTTTATTTCTAATTTCTTCAAAAAGGCAAAATATGAATTAATGTTCTTGAAAATGAAGGACTACGCTACATATCTTTCAAAATTATATGCCAAAACACAAATGGTAATATGTTATGCATATGACAGTTCGTAATCTTGTTTCGTGGTCGTTTGCAAAGGTTTAATACAGTGTATCTCCTTTTTCTCAAATTTACATAATAAGTCACAAACTTAATCTTTGGTCTACATTTTCACATGCCTACCGGGATCCAAGGTATTGTCCTCTGTGACAGACTAAGTGATTGAGGTGCCATTCACAAACTTTCAAGGTCTGCCCAGCTGGTAATTAGTTCTTGTCAGTTTCAGTATAGAGGTTAATTATAACATGCATGACAAAAACATGTATTGTTTCCACAGAAATCCCTGCGTTCCAGCCGTTTAATAAACAGAGAATGCCACCCAAATACCTTCTGATGTCAAATATATCAATATGAGTTAAAAATATCCGAGGCAAATGGAAAGGAGACACTTTGATCGCCATAAAATGTCTTGATATGGTAATCAAACCCTATATAAAACTACATTAAAACCTAGTTAACGTGGGTCAAAATGCGTTACGGAACTCTTCATGTAAATGCCGAGGCACATGATATAAATTTACCTCATTGGAAGTTATTTATTTAGTCTACACAGCAGAACCTATTTAAATCACTCATCTGTATGAAATTGAGAAGCAGATTAAACAGTTTGCTTTCATTTTCACAATAGCTGGAATCAACTCTGTAACTGTAGTAAGATATTATACACCTTTAATGTGATTTGATCCTTCTCGTATTTTCACCCATATTCATTGTAAGGATTATACATGATACTTCTTGTCGAAAAACATTTTAATCAAAGTAGGTTGCGTAAGATGATCCACAGTTCTATAGGGTTGAGGTCAGGAGTGACATTAGATCTTGAATTAGTGGAAATAGACTGGAGAGGAATTGTGAAGAGGCCGAGTTATAATCAACCACATAAGTCTTGTAGTTCGTCCTTGTAAAGGGGTAAGTGCACAGGTATGTATGTATGTAATGTTGGATTAAGATACCGCGTATTAATCAACAGGGTGTGTTTTGTAAAAAATCAAAAGATCAAGTTTACATCCGTAACACGATCTTATTTTTTTAGAAACCACATCAGACCATTACTTCATATATCTAATGATTACTCGCCCGTTGAAGATACCGCAGTTTAATAAATCGAAAATGTTATTACACATTGTGTCATAAAATCGCGTGCTGATTGACGTCACATGACGTCTCAATCGTTAAATATAACGACACGATGTTAGCGGAGCGGTAACAATGGTAGTCTCAGTGATTTTCATGTTTTTATTTGATATAATCCTGCGAGTAATGAATACTTGGACGTCATTGGATTATGTATCTACGCAACATGACCCTTTGATTAGATTCGTTGTATTATAATGACCCCCAATCTTTAATTAAAAATAATCACTTGACGTTATTATGTGTAAACACCTTTGAATCTTTTAAGGCAGGAGAATGGGTTCGCATAGCTTATGCATTCACGGTATGTTCTTAAGACCAAAGCCATTGACTTTCAATTGGGAACACTAATTTCCTTACATTTTTTATTTATATATATATTTAGTCTCCCTTCGATACCTTTCTATATTTTGTTCCGAATTAATGGTTTTGTTTGGGTCAAACAGCAAAAATTTAAAACATTATTGGATGAAGTTGTATTTTCATATGTTTTGATGGTGATGATACATATCATCATCATCATGGTATATCCGTGTTAACCATAAATGCATTATTTAATCCATTATACATTATTAAGTTACACGTGTCCGGGCACTGCCCATGTCCGAGTATTGCCACACCCGCTCTATATACACACATACATACATCACTTGGATCTCTACACGGCTTGGAAATGGAAACTGGGATCGGTCTACAAACTATTTCCGGGGAGATATCCAATGTGACTTACGTACCTCCCTTTTTCGTTATTCAGATACTAGATATGAATATTTATACATATATTTTGAGTCTAGCGCCTGTGAAAGGGTGTTAATTATATTCTATTCTATATCAATTACAAATGTACAAGAAACTACTCTTTGGCTTGGCTTGAGATGACAATTACATTGGCGCCCTTAAGGTAGATTAAGTATGAAAGGAAAGTGTTCTGTTCAAACATGGTACATGGTTACGATCGAGGGCATATAGCATTTGGTACAAAAGCTTGTGTCAGGTATTGTGCAAAATTGGAACTATTTTCAATTACTATTTGCCAACATTTTTGGTCAGGATAAAAAAACCTTACTTTGCTATTATGTTTGTGCAAACTCACTTTGTACTAAAAAATTCTCACCTAATGCTTATTTATTACAGGTTATGTAAAGTGTAACTTCGTAATCCCCTTGCGTGACAGGTGTGTTGAAATTCACAGATAAGTTTAGAACTCAAATTGATATCTGTTTCCAGTTTGCATCTAGAAATTATTTTGGGCAATATTCTAGGCATGTATTCTAACCTTATATAACAATCGAGTTTTAAGCTACTTTAATCTAAAAACCTATGCTAAACAATCAGAAAAAACCATTAAGAGACATTGTCAATACACGACATTACTAATATTTTAAAACAAGTTCTTAGAAAGTGTTTTCAACTAGACACATATCGTTTTATTGAACATACTTCTCTTTCAAAAACACCTCAATCTTAAATATGACAAGCATGAACTCTGAAAGCAGGTCATTTGTTGCCTTTATGTAACAAAACCAAGAGCATTTTCCCAAAACATCGTTTTAATGAACATACTTTTTCTTTTTAAAAATACACGTCAATTTTAAATATGACAAACATGAAGCAGGTCATCCTGTCTCTTTGGGTAAAATAACTACATATTTTACCTTTATATAAGCCTCGTACAGGGCAGTGACCTCTTTATGCAAACATGACCTGAGGATTATAAGTTCAATGTCAATGTCGCCCTTGCCCATAGAGCAATATCACGTGTGAGCCTAAGCGCCACGTACACGTAGTTTAATCCTTCAGAGGCATAAAGCCCTCAAACACTGTCTTATAAAACACTTGCATCACAACATACCTAAACGTAAGGGTATATTTAATGTACGCCGTGCTTACTGCTGGTTAAATCAGAGATCAAAACATATATTCTGTAAACGTTACTCCAGTCCGCAATTAGTAAAAGAGTCCATTAAGTTGATGATGCGTTTTAATTACAGGAAATTATTTAAAAATGCGATACATTTTAAAACTGAGGCATAAAAAACCCATGATTATATATTAGTTATATAACATTTTACTGGGGATAACATTTTCTTTTAAATTTAACAACTTGATCAACGAGAGCGCACACTCGGTAAAATTTAACAAGAATGAGTAGTGCAACCATTAATCGTGTGAAAAGACTTGCGGCTCTACATGGAATTGTTGATAGTCCTATCATGTTCATTTGATAATGGATAGATTCTATCCATACATACAGTTTATTTTTATAATGGTATAAAACTAATACAAGTACCACGCCTTTTCTATGTCGTTTCCCCCAAAACCAAGATGACGGACCAAATGCCGATAGGTGTTGCTCTTTAAGCGTAAACACAAATAACTAATACTCCCAAAAGAATTTTCATTTACAACATTGAAAATCTGAAAAAATCTTAAATTAAAAGCCATATCATCTGTCGCCGCAGTTTAAAGTAAAAAGAAAAAGTAATATATTGAACTGCGTATGACAAACGTATCAATGAGTTTTTGTATTTTAGTAAATTAAATTTTCACTAACAAATATATGAAAGTTAGGCAAATAAAAAAAAAGTATTCACAAATTACGTAACTACTTAAGTAACACTTGGTAAAATGTCTTTTGGAAAATAGTTTCTAAGTTCTGTCTCGCTTCCCACACCTGTTTTTATAGACACAAGATAACTCTGACCATGTACGTGAACTAGTTGTATAACCCAATTCTAAGTCACTTGTGATCGAAGAATTATAAACAAAAAATCTCTGTACTCTCAATGCAAGCTAAGTGTAGACAGTAACTATCACATTTGCTGTCGTATTTAAGAATCTGCGAATTAAAGGGCCAAAGCATGTTGTTGGAGTCAAAAATGCCAAATTTCATAAACGGTGTTATTTTATCGAGAAGTGGAGGTTGTTTCCAAAACATATCTTCTTAGTGCTTATTAGTTCAGTATAGTGACAATAAACAAGTTAAAGTCTCGATTTGTGATCGAAAGCCGGACAATGACTCGCGTCAATGACTCAGGCGTAATTTTTGAAAGTTATTTACAGCCGACACAAATAAATTGGGATTGGTAGTATTGATTAGGACTTTTATCTAATTTACATGTAAAATGTACGCAGAATTTCGACGATCTAACATTCATGTAGCAATTTTTCATTTATCATTGAAAACATGAAAATAGCACAATTTGGGAATTTGGGAGATAAATGTGCGAGTTACGTAGGCGATTAGAAATTAATTGAGGACATATTGTAATTTGGGTCTTATACAAAAGATCCTTAAACATACACTGTGTCTCTTTAAGAAACTAGATTAGCTGCAATTAAGACACAAGCTGGCAAACTAGACCATTTTGTCCACTTTCTGTTATCTCTTGCGTCCATGTCTACACAATTACTGCACTAAAGTGTTCAGGGTTATCGCTGGTGTATTTGAGAAGCTTCGTGTAGGTAGAAAGGTTCAAAAATTGTAACTCAAAAGTAAAGGAGTAGAAGCACTGGTGTTTTTAGATAAATTGATCCACAAAAACAAAAACAAATACTACCAATCGCAAGACGATGTCTTCCAGTCAAAAGGAGCTTAACAAAGGTACCGTGTTCACAAAGGGCGATGCTAATTCATTCCCCTACCTACAATGATTAAAAGGTGTTCAACCAAACCATCCGCCATTGCTTTTGCCTGAAAGTTGAATTATTTTACGACTTCGGATGAGCGGTTTGAGTAAACAGTTGTTTGACCCTCTGCAGATTGTAGATTTGGCTTAAACTGATGTTTATTAGTGAAGAAATCAAATCTTCAAAAAGTGCGTCACCGCCCCTATTAAGAATTAAAAAAGACAATTACTGCTGTGGATTGCATTTTTGCATATCAGTATGGCGTTTCTCTATTTCAACATTTAAAAACACATTCAAGTATCCAATTCTCTCATTTGAAGGTTAGACAAAACAATTACAACTGACCTTGCCAACTAATCTATTTTTAACGGCCATTACTGTTGTTTTGATGTACAAATTGAATCAACAACATCATGATTTGATGTTTCTCTTTATCGAATTTAAAAAAGAGGATCTTACCAACTGTTTAAACATAGATATATTATAGATTGACGATATGCATTAAGTTTCAAGAAACAATAATATCAACAGATTCATTTTACACTTCTCAATAATTCAGGTTTACAATTTTCCAGGCTTTATATTTCGTAATTCGGTATTTCGTAAAAAAAATAATTGAATAAGTTTAACAAATTATTCTGCTCAATGTCGTATACACCAGAGTGCTTTCACGTTTTTTAAAAGGCAAATAGGTAAAACGTTAATGGGACTACATGTTCTTTGACAGATTTATATTGATATTTTCCCTAATAAAAATACGTTCATGCGGAAGCATTATCTTCTGAGCGTCAAAACAACTTATTACTCAATCCATCATCAGTATTCTTAGAAGTATCAAGTAAAACGTAGATAAACGAATTTTTATAGCTTAAATGATCATGGTACATTCGTTTTAAAACTGCGTCTTTGAGTAAAAACTTTATCTTGCACTTTAGATCATCTACTAGCTTTCCTCTTCGCGATAGATCACAATATTTATCTTTAAAAAATTGCTACTGACCCTATGAAGGTATTGACGTTCCTTTGTACGATATCATATTCATACCATGGTCCACTTTTATTCTCGATTCGTGAATACTAATCTTAAGCAAACCAATTAAGATTGAGAGTTGTTTTCGTAGACAGATAATAGATTGTTGATTAATCGAAACCAGACATGAGAAAAACACGAACACAAAACATCCATTAAAATCGTACCTTCAACAACATTGTGCAGGTTTTTCAAAACTATAATAATTTTACTTTTTTGGCATGTGGGCATGAATATGTTATATGTTAAGAGTTTTTATTACTCGCCCGTGTAAGATACCACAGTGTAATAATTATACGGCAATATTAAACTAGTGTAATACCGTTTCTAGTATGACGTCACAATAGTGTGTGGTTGTGACGTTACAATGGCAGCCAAGTCGCAGAAATGTTTCCTTCAGCACACTTTCCACAATTATGCCTGATTGCTGATCTCTAGTAAGACAGAATACTAAACTCCCTTCCATTTAATACTATTTCTTATTAACCTCGTTAATAATTTTTGTATCCAACTCGCTTTCGCTCGTTTTATACTTAAACATTACCTCGTTTAATGAAAATAGTATTGAATAGAAAGCCGTTTAGTCTCCTCTATATATGATATTATGTGATGAAAGTAGGTTTTCATAGTGAAAATCGCGCAAATTGATCAGTTGATGTACCCATACATTTCTGTGTTCGCCAAAATTGGTTGCTACGTAGAACTGTACTAAAACGTTTTGAAAATTTAATGCAGTAAATTAAAACGAATGGGTGAATGTTACAAACAGTTTTTCAACTTTGAAATTTGAAACCAAAAGGGTTACAGTTATAACATCATGAAATTGCACTCACTAATCATTTGGGTGCAACGATACACTGAAATTCAGCGCAGTACCAGTCGATGCTCTCAGGTTTCACCGCAATGCACAGCCACAGTGGTGTTGTGGGCTTTCTCCCTGCAATAATACTCGCAGCCGCGATAAAAAAAGAAATACTCTTGAAACACCAACTCACCTAACTCATGTATTTGTTTGAAATTCTACGAGGCGGTCGGCATGGATCAATAAGATATAAGTATATATTGTACGTCACTCTATTCTACATTAACCGAAGAGTGCGAGTAAACTTAGTCGCCCATTGCTCGCTCTCTGAACTGGGCGTATTCCAATATTAGACCCACATTTCACGATCAATCGCTGACCGGTTTATTTTTTCATTGAAATGAATAGAAGGAAGTGTACATTTTAATGTGACACTGAAGAAAGCAAACAAGCAAAATGTGTAGAAACCAAGAAAGTTGGTAAAGAAAAATAATGCATAATTTTCTAATATCGTGAAACAAACACGGTATCGCCTAACATTTCTATTATGTTCCTATTCCATAGTCATAATTATTTAGCAAAGAAAACCCCAAAATTTACGAGTTATTGAACACATGAAACATTATTGTATTCTAGACTATCATCTGCAATAGTACAAATCTTTGTATTCATTTAAGGTCGAGTTTCGGGATTCGAACCCACAACCTCTTGTGTTGTTTGCTGTCACCTGTCTTGTTGGACTCCTGTCCAGGCGTGTCCTGAAGTCGAAGACTTTTTCTGTAGCCGCTGAACGAGGATTGTGTAAAACTAAAAGGACCCCTTTAACCAAAAGAAGAACTACTTAGATTCCATTCCCATAACAGCAAATGCAGGATTTTCACTCAATTTTCTATACATGGACATTCCCATTACGCTAATATTCAAGGTAACTCTCCTAACGGGGAATAAAGGATCCATACATGTATACCATCTCGCTTTGTTCTACATTAGCCGATAGCATCAGTGTGAACTTAGCCATCGTATTGATCGCCCTCTTTATAACTGGACGTATACTCCACATATATTTCTCGATCCATCTTCTACCGGTTTCTTTTTGTATTCTGATTTTCAGAAGAATGGGCGCCTTCTTAACTTGACAGACATTTGGACGTTAGTTGACTTCATCAATACGTAGGTTAGTTAAACTGGAAATCAAGAATTGTTAGATTCATTCAAGAGAAAATAACTGAACTTAATATTTTGTATTTTGTACTAAAATCCACCGACAAAATCGAAGAGAATATATCATTCTTACAATTGTGAGACTATGGATTAAACGCTTACATGGATATATAAGACAAAGATATAACCCCCTTTTGGTTCAACTACTTTTCAATTAGTCCAGAAGCAGTCTTTCATTTTCAATAAGAGTGCGAAGGTCTTAACGCTCAACGTGAAGACCTCATACAGGTCTTCTTAGTGAGATCTATTCTTGGAGAACACCTAAGTTCAGAGATCCCTTTTAGATTTTGTCAAGAACACAGGCATATATGATAGCATATAACTTTTATTATTACTCTCCCGTTGAAGATACCGCCGTTTAATAAATCTACAAAGTTATTACACATTGTGTAATAACATCGCGTGTTGATTGACGCCACATGACGTCACAATCGTTAATCATGACGTCACAATGTTAGCGGCGCAGCGACAATGGCTATCCCGGCGATTTTCATGATTTTTCTTTGATATAATTCAACGAGTAATAAATAAAATACTAAACTCAGTCCCGTATAATTACATTTTTATGAAACTCGCGAATGGTATCGGTATCTAACTCGCTTTCGCTCGTTAAATACCAAACCACACACTCGTTTCATAAATATGTTATTAAACGGGACGTCGTTTAGTATTCTCTATATCATTTCATAGTTAAAACATTATTGTTAACATTAGTTCTATTGCTGGCACTTATAGGTCCTTTAGGGCCCAACGTCGCCCTTAAATCATCCTACCTAGCTAACCTTATTGTGAAATAAAATTGTTTCATTATTCTCATAGGTAAATACATCATTTTTCATAGTAGACATTATCAAATTATTGCAATTTATCATACTTTAACTCATAAAACAATTGTTCGATAAGTTTATGTGGAAGGTCAACAGAAAAGAGGAAGGGATTACAAACAGAATTGAAAAGGTTGAAGATTTAAAAGTATATAAACAATAGATAATAATATTAACAAAATACCCTAGCACAACTTTAAAAACGTCTACCTACACCCATTAGTTGCATTTATTTCGAGGTCGTATATAACGTCTTCCAGTCCTATATTCTAGTATTTAAAGATTTCATTCTATTTTGATTATCTTTGCCTTTTGCGATTTAGAGTCAATTAAAGATCATCAATTTAACATTAGTTCATTGAAATTAGGCGTTCTATGATTATAATGATAATCAGCCTCTTGTATTCTCATGATTAGAATTATTTAAAAGTTTGTAATAAAAAATGAAGTAGTTCAGACAGTAGCAGATACTTAAAGATCACGTGACAGCCACGTGATGAGAAATCAAGACTCTTCTGACAAGAGAGTACCAATTATTCTAGAATAGAAGTATTTTCAATAGTGACGACACCTAGATATGTTCTAAGAGTTAAAATTAATTCTTCGCCAAAGGTCGCTCTAAAATGTCTATAATGCTCTTCATGGTTCAACTGTTAGCAAACTGTAAAACAAGGGACTCTTAGAAGTGTTTCTTTAATAACTCGGTGAATATCTATCAATACGGCAGGGTGATAATGCGTCAATGGATTGCGCCAAATACATTTCCACAGGGTTACTGTATATTATTTAATATCATTTCAGAGCGTCAGAAAACATAATAAATCTTTTTTTTTGTTTTCCATTACTTTTGATATTTTTTTTATTTTCCATATTTCGGTTTTTACAGGCATACATTTTTATATAATGAATCAGCAATCTGTATTGACAACATGACAATCGTCGATATCAAGCAAACATATCTTGATGTTGACAGACAGATAGATTTTATTCAGTGATGTGGGCCATATGGTCTATATAACAGTGAAGTTGAAAAATAAACTGAGTCACGTGTTTCTAAGTCTAAATACCTTACATAAATATATATGCAATCTGATTAAAATCAGATGACGTATCGCGATTTACATTTGTCATTCATCAATATGCGATACTAACGAATATAGCTTGTTTAACTGAAACGAAACGAAACGGAAATAAAATTTAAACGAAACGAAATTAAACAAGCGGAATTCAATCTGATTTTTATCAGATATATATATATATATATATATATATATATATATATATATATATATATATATATATATATATATATATATGTTAATTTAATGACATTGATGTTGAATACCTATCACGACGCATCATCACGATCGCAGTCTATTCATGGTCTATTGTAAACATTTCATAATACGAGATGTGTTCATTCATCACAGAGATATCACCATGCAGTAAAAGCCTTTCTATTGTTGTGCGAGTTTCGTAACAGGAGATGACAGTGTTTATTGATGTTTCAATGTCTTTAAATGACCTTGTCCTTCTCAATGATAAACCACAGTAGAAACAATAGTTACATAACATCGATATTTCATTATTTGATGATCAAAGAAATAAATGTGCAAATATTTAGCTATCACGCTGTTAAAATGTCCTGAATCATTTTAGTGTTTATTGATTTTTCAACATCTCTAGGTGAACTTGACTTCTCACAGATAGGCAACTGTGGCAACAATATTTACAATACATCGAGATTTTATTATTATATAATCAAATTAACTACATGAACAATATATGTGCAAATATTCGGTTATCAAAACTGTTAAAAATGCCTTCTGTCACTGAGAGTAAGCATAGAATACAAAACAGTGTTATATAATGTTGAAATTTCATCATTGTATAAAATTCATATTTATAAGTAGCAAAACTTAATATTCAGAAGCTATCAGTTTAACAATATCCACATTCTTGCCTTAACAGGTATATATTTTTCATGTAAGTTAATAATATTGTGTTACAATAAATCGATGAAGGGCATAACCGTGACAAATACACTTACTTTTTCTTAAATTGACAAAACACCGTTTTTGTTTCTTATCGAAGGTTTATCGGTTGACTTTGACCACGGCAACCAAATACGCATTGTGAGAAACAATCCTGGAAAAATACGGGCCATTTTTTCAGCTGCATCCCGAAAGTTTAATAACTTACCACTGAATCGTAGTGCAAATATCATGTCATTTGGGTTTAGTTTGGACGTAGATAAAATAAATGACAAAGGCCGGATACCGATTGTCCATGTGTGAAATTACCATTCTTGAACTCGTCTGTCCTCTCGTGCAAAACTTCGTGCGAATATTGGCATGATGAAATAGACAGAAGGGGTCATATTTTCGAAATTTTAATTTCGTTAACTTTCTTATATAATGTTCAATTTCACTCTCTGAAATAAAATCAATACATTCACGTTGACTTATTGCAAATTAATTCATAAAGGATTTTGTAGAGAAAATTAAAATTAGTGTTTTTGAAATGTTGCCCCCTGGTCCTTTCAGGGGCCTTTCAAAACTGTTAGGGTTATTTTTTGGATATGATAAGGAATTGCCTTAAAGAAGAATAGATCTGCACTTCGTATTGAAAATCTAACATTATACGCTTCTTTTTCACAATGCTACTTTATTTCAAAAGCATCCCAAATTTCATGATATCTGCTCTCATTGAATTACCGTGGAAAGTATCGGTAGATATAGCGTTGTGTAAATAGGAAGGGCGCACATGATAGATGTGATTTATAGTGATGAAATCGATTCCAAAGGAAGAGCTGTACTTCATTCAGTACATGACCACGACTCGATGTGTTTACCATCATTATATAAATACAAAATGTGTTTGTTTCACGTTTTTCGGCGATTCCAATTGGCTAAAAGCTCTTAAAAACATCCAACCATTTCTCGATGAATGCAGAAAAATAAGCATTCATATCTCGTGTATACATACTTAGTGACGTCAAAAATCTAAGAGAACAAATTGACTGCAAGTCCGGCATTGACAACTGCGCGTTCCTTTGGTTCTGTTGCAAATTAAGAAATGTACATATTTCATCATCTCCACAACTGCGTTGGGAACTAGGTCGAGCCTTCGTCTCCCAGAAAGAAACTATAATCTTCACCTAGAACTCTTTATTTTGATAACCAAAAGTCCTAAAGATTCATAGCTCAATGCGTTTGAATGTTGCGTGATTTGCTAATGAGGTTATTTTAAAAATAAGGACTCATATAAGACGAACTTTGATTGCATGAGCATAAATGACGGTGAAAACGATATTAAATCCTTCGCCGTTTTAGTTCATAATTATTTCAATTTTGATTCTACCATGACGTAATGTTCACGAAAATTGTGAATTTTTTTAAACATAATTCGGAAAATCTTTGGAAATAACGTTAATTATGTGATTATAAGGATTGTTTTGCTTTTTTTGTTTCTCTATCGATATAAGACAGAATTATTTGGGCGTAAAATCGCTGTGCGAATAACATACTATTACATTTTATCATTGTAAACGAAAGTATATATTCACTGATTATGTTATAAAACCTGTTATGTCCCTTGTATACTATTTAACAAGGTTTAATTATGTTTGTCGTTAACCTTTAATGACAATGTATGTCTCATTATGTATATATATATATATATATAATTTCCCGAAATAATGAGACATATCTATGTTATATGTGATATATATATATGCCACATATGCCACCTAATCAGCTTTCATTGAAAGGGTAATCAACAGAAACAATTAAAGGTAATTATGTACTCGTAGCTGATATCATATCCTAGTTTTTTTGAAAACGTGATATTCCTTAATTCTTCTCAACCAATTAAAATTATTTTTGCAACCGTTAATTTACATGTAGGGTAATATGATGTCACTAGTGATGACTCACTTCAGATACACGTGGTTTCAAAACACGTGAGATCCAACACCCCCGTCAGTCTTATTTTGCAATGTTATTCCTTCACAGTTTGTAATGCTTTTGCAGCTTCGCAATTTAGCATGACGTTTGCTAATGGTTAAATCTTAAGCATTCAAAAATGCCCTAACTTGGTGCGGTTATTTGCCTTCACTTACTTGACAAAGAAATAAGACATATAGATTTGATCGTCTGTAAAATCTGTGTTGGGTATATGACCAAAACTTTCTGTTTGGATTTCTGCACGTTATTTTGTTTGTTACCTTACACTTGATCACGATTCGGAGACACGTGGTTTCATATCACGTGAGAACAAAACACTTGTCAGTCATATTTTACTAAACTGACTTGCAAAAGAAACGCCACCAAGATACAAATTGTTATTGATTTTCAACCAACGACAAATATTGATTGAAAACATTCTGAACATGACACACGAACACAACCTTAATGTTCTGCGCTCGAAACTGCACGTTTTGTGCGTATTTTTCGAGAAAAATGAACTTATTGACCAAAAATTTGTAATCGTGTGCAAAGTTACCCGTATGAAATGTGTGTATAAAAGATGATCTGATATGATGTTTGTCATTAAAACAATCGATTTGAAGAAGAAAACATACCACGATTAAGCGCTGCAGAAAGAGAGAGAGGCATAGGAATGCTTCAGGTTGGAGCAACTCAGAGCCATGTTGCAAGGATCATGGGCTGCAACAAGTGTACCATTGCCAGACTTGTCACACGTCACAGACAAACTGGCAGTAGTGCGGACAGGCCCCGGAGTGGAAGACCGAAGGTTACGACTGCACGGGAGGACCGGTATTTGCGCATCTTGCACCTCCGGAATCGATTTCTCCCTGTCGCATCCTCAGCTGCAAATGGACTCGGACATCCGGTCAGCAGATGGACCGTCACCCGACGACTTCGCCTGTATGGTCTACGTGCCCGTCGAGCCCTCAAATGCGTAGCGTTAACAACGTGAACGTCCTGCCGTGGCCTGCCCGCTCACCGGACCTCTCACCCATTGAACACCTTTGGGACCACCTGGAACGTCGAATTCGAAAACGTCAGCAACCCCCATTGACGAGAAACGCCTTGGCCGTCGCCCTGCAAGAGGAATGGAGTAGGATTCCTAACTTAGACGTTAGGAGACTTGTGCACTCTGTTCGACGCCGTGTGAGGGAGTGCATCATTGCCAGGGGAGGGCACACACGATACTGACTCTTTTGTGATACCTATGTTTACGCCACAGAACTCTAAACATTGTAAAAACCACAGAATTCAATCAAACTTGGTCATCGAATACCGGACAATGCACCCCTGTGTGATAAACTTGCCTCTCTTATGTCGTCGTAAATGCTGATTGTTATTTTTTGTATGAAATACGATTTCAAGGATATCGTTCTACGAAATAAAACGACATTTGTTACCATTATTTGACTGTGTTTTATTTCATAGAATAATATATTGTGGTGGCGTTTCTTTTTGTCAGTTTATGTGATTCTTCACAGTTTGTAGTGATTTTGCAGCTTTGCTTCAATTGGAATGAAATACTTTGCAGATTGTTTTTTAAGCATTTTGCTCCAGACGTAAAGGGTGTATTCATAAGCAATAAAAGATTTCCGATTATTTGCATAAAGCGAATTGATCATCTATGAAATCTGTAAATCGGGTATACGACAAATCAAAACTAACTATCAATTAGGCCAGAATTCTAGTTTCCTGTAAAGTTGGTGAGCGTGAGGGATTGCCATCAACGTAAGGTATGATTGTGGCAAAATTATCAAACGAATTTGTGTTTTGCCATGTTTATACTAATTTTAAATAGGTACCTACATTTAAACCTACTGCCATATTTAGAAACAGTTTAAACATACATTGCTCAAGCTAAGAAATTCTTCAATTCTTTTTTCCATCTTTCTTTTCTCTTTTGTCTATCTTGTTTAAAGAATGTAAGTGAAATCTAATGTACATTCTGCAAAGAAGGTGGTCTTAGTTGTATAACTTGTACCCAATACTTTCCACAAGAATGAAATATAAAACAAAACCTATTGGGGTATCGGTAACGGTATAGATCGTATGGTTCTGATATTAAATTAGATGAAAACGTATATGATCTTATAACTCGCCCATGCAAAATACTGCAGTGTGATATCTATACGGCGATATTAAACTAGAGTAATACCGCTGCACGTATGACGTCACAATGTTAGCACCGCCGTCACAATGGCGGCCAAAGTTTCGTTCAGTCCACTATCGGCAGTCACCCTTGATTACTGAGGTCAAGTAATAAACAGAATACTAAACTTCCCTAAATTTCATTAAACTCATTAATGATTTTGTATCAAACTCGCTTTCGGTCGTTTTATACTTAATCATGAACTCGTTTAATAAAAATAGTATTATCCTTAATCATCAATCATTTTATACTTATTCATTAACTCGTTTAATAAAAATAGTATTGAATAAGGTTGTTTAGTGTCCACTATATCTTAGAGCGTGACAAATCATGACAAATCGTTGACATAAGGTTTTAATGTAACAACACAACCTGCAGATACACCATGAACTTGAATCGCATCATATCGCAGATAACCGTGGTCTAGAGTAAAGCTTTCATTATACAAGATGTGCTTGTTGAACACAGCAATATCGCCATCCAGTAAAAGCCGTTCTAATGCATTGCGAGTTTCGTAACGTACATGTATCAGGAGATGACAGTGTTTATTGATTTGTCAACGTATCTAAGTGACCTTGACCTTCTCAATGACAGGATGCTGTTGCAACGATATTTACATAACATCGAGATTTTAATATTGTATAATTTCGAAGAAACTAAATATGCAAATATTCACCTATCATAACTTTAAAATGCCTTCTGTCAGTGGAGATGTTAATCAGGTTAAATGAAAAATGTTATGTAATGTGCAAAATTTTATTATTGTACAAATCATTTTTTTATTTGAGATGATACAAATATATTCAGAGGATATCAGATTTACAATCTCCCCATTCTTGTTAAACCATGTAGATATTATTTTATGTAAGTTATGAAGATTGTTTACTTAAAATTGGCTTAGAGCACGACCGTGACAAATACACTTACTTTTTCTAAAGTTGACAAAAACAACTTTTTATATAATAATAAGCAGGTACGCATCGTGAGAAACAATCTCTGAAAAATACAGGCAAATAGCTATATTCAAACATGTATATCTTATACTTTCATATCAAACATTACGTTTCGTTACAGTTGATTTTCTAAAATGAATAATGGTATATAAGTGGATGATAACAATCCTTATTTAACGTTCGTGGAAATTATCAATAAACATGGCGTTGTGTAACTAAAGGGGCGACTTTATGAATATGATTAATAATGTTAATATCGATTTAATTAATCAATCAAATTAAGCGATCAAATTAAGCGATTAAATTAGCTCTATATTAGCTCTATAAATCTTCAATGACTCATAGTGTTAACCAATATTATTGGCAAAAATAACACGTTATATATACAAATAGATTCATTATCAGATTATCTTTTTTTATAGGAATAATATATACAAAAACTTTTTCGATTTTAAACGTTTATTATGATATCGTTGTAAGATAGATGAATAGTATACCTATCCTGAAATGAATAAAAAGGTTTTTGAAATAAAAACAACTTGTTATGTATGTATAATTACTAACCATATTTTCCTTAACATTTAAAATGATGACATGGGGACAACAAGCATGAATTATTTTGATCAAAAATAAACCTTATAAGATGAATAATAACAACACACCCCATGCAAAGAGACCTCATACATTTTGTTTTGTAACGTTTTGAGAGAGAGAGTCAGAAATACTTCGTGTGCAGTGGACCTATGTTGTATATTTTCTTTTGACAGTTAATTTATTTTACCAATTCACAGTTTTAAAATTAGTAACAATAACCATCATTTAAGGCTTCACGTTATGCAAACAAGCAAAATTATTTCTTACCAAATTTACAAAATCTATTTCCATCATATATAATAGCTGGCTGTCTACAGGGGCGACCACAGCAGCTTTTAATGAACATTTATTAATAAAAAAATATATAATATTAGCAATTAATAATAATAATAATAATGCATTTGATATTATCCAACATAAGCTGCTCAATGGTGCTTTACATCGGGTGACCGAAGGGAGAGGATGATAGCTAATGGTTAAAAAGGAAAGTTTTTAAATTCTGGCGGAAAATGTCATAGTTTTCAGAAGATCTAATTTCATGTGGCAAGGTGTTCCAAAGATTTGGTGAAACTACAGAAAATGCGCTGCTAGCAAGTTTAGTTTTTGGGAATGGAACAGAGAGTTTTTGCTGTTGAGAAGAGCGAAGACTACGGCCCGGCAGATAGGGAGTTAAGAGTTCTTTAAGATAAGCAGGGGCTGAGTCGTTGTGGAGAGCAGTGTAGGTGAGGCAGAGGATCTTGAAGCTGATACGATGTTTGACAGGAAGCCAGTGGAACTGTCTCGGGACTGGGGTGATGTGGTCATGAAGTTTAGTACGGGTGATGAGACGGGCTGCTTTGTTTTGGACTCTCTGAAGAATACTAATTGAACCAGAACCAGCTATTAGGGTGTTACAATAGTCTAGATTAGAGGTTACGTAGGCATGGACGAGTGTTTTACATGTATCGGAATCAAGATACTTTCTTATCTTCCCAATCGTATAGATTTTGAGATTTGCTGATCTTGCTGTTTTGTTTGCCTGTACTCGGTCAGATAGTTGTCTGTCCATCTCAATTCCAAGATTCCGAACTCTGTTGGTTGGTGTGACAGATGATGTTCCCACGGCAAGCTGCGGATTACCTACTTTTGCAAGTTGATATTGTGAACCAAGAATCATGAACTCTGTCTTGTCACTATTCAATTTCAGAAAATTGGAAGACATCCATGACTGAATGCTTTTGATGCAAAGTTCGAGTTTGGAGATAGCATTTTGAATGTTGAAAGGTTCAATACTGATGTAGAGTTGCTGATCGTCTGCGTAACTATGGAAGGAAAGTGAATGGTTTCTTATCAGGATTCCGAGCGGCTGTGTGTAGATTGAGAATAGCACAGGACCAAGGACTGATCCTTGTGGGACACCACATACCAAGTTGGCAGAATGAGAATAAACACCATCAACACTAACATACATCCTTTTATCCAATAGATAAGACTCTAGCCATGCTAATGCAGTTCCTGTGACTCCACATGTGTGATGAAGACGTGATAGCAGAATGTCGTGATTCACAGAGTCAAATGCTGCCGACAAATCAAGCATCACCAGTAGCACCACTCTCTTCTTGTCCAATGCAAGGACGATGTCATTCTTGACCCTCAATAGCGCTGTTTCTGTCGAGTGTGACTTCTTATAAGCCGATTGGAACGGTTCTGATAGGTTATGATCAGTTATGTGCTTACCTAGTTGGGCAAGGACAACCTTCTCCATGACTTTGGATAAGAAAGGCAAGTTTGACACTGGTCTATAGTTCTTCAATACTGAAGAGTCCAAGGATGATTTTTTGAGCAGTGGGGTAACAAGTGCTTGTTTGAAGCACAATGGAACTACACCAGTGCTAAGGGATGAGTTGATGACAGATGACGCTGCTGTTCCCAGCATTGGCAGACAGTGACGTAGCAACCAGGTCGGAATAGGATCAAGGGGACAGGATTTAGAAGGTGCAGCTTGAATCACCTTTGTTACATCAGAAGGGCTAACAGGTTTGAAGTTATTTATCTCCGTACCAGAGAACATTTTGTCGTGAAGTAAGGGATGTTGTGAAGATTTGTGCTTTTTGATGCCAGCTGTTATTTGCTGAACCTTGTCAGTAAAGAAGTCAACCAGGCTGTTTGCATGCTCCCGGGATTCGGACTCACTTGAATGACGTTCCTCCTTCACCTCTGTCAGTTTTTTCACTATTGCAAAGAGTTGCTTTGGGTTCCGCTTGTTTTCACTGATACTCGACCTGATGTGACTTAGCTTGGATTTTTCAATCAAGATGTTCACTTTGTTTCTAGTTTGCTGGAAAATTTGTCTATGAACCTCAAGTTTGGTAGTTCGCCAGATCTTTTCGGCGTGACGACGTTCATGTTTTGCATTTATGATGTCATTGTTCATCCAAACAGATTTTGGTCTGATGATGATATTGGATGTTCTAAGAGGTGCATTCTGGTCAAGTACGTCTCGCAGTGCATCGTTGTAAGCCAAGGCTTTGTCGTCAGCGGTTCCTGTAGATGTTGGCTCAAGAAGGGGTCTAGTCATGAGACACTTCCTGACATCGATCGCAAATTTGTTCACATCAATGTCTCGAGTCTTCCTATAAGTGATTTTCTTCCGTAGTGGACCCGGCTTACAGAGGTTCAGAGAGCAAAAAACACTGCTATGATCAGAGAACCCATGATCCACAACATTCACTGAATGAACAGAAGTATCATCAGCTCTAGTGATAATAAGGTCCAGGGTATGACCACTCCTGTGAGTCGGTGATTGGACGTGTTGTACTAGTCCTGCAGTGAAGAGAATATTGCGAAAATGTTCAGCTAATGTGTTGCTGGCATCATCGACGTGTATGTTGAAGTCACCAACAATCAAAAGACGGTGGTTAGTAAAACACACCAGATCCATGAGATCAGCAAGGTCTGCCAGAACTGAAGCCTGGTTAAAGTTGTTCCTATTAGATGCAGGGGGCCGGTAGACAGACACAAGGCGAATGTGTGTGTTTCCTATTGCCATGTCCAGGTCCAATAGCTCAAGACTCTGGTAATTCTTATGGATTGTATTCATAGGTTTGACACATATTGACAGTTTGTAGAAAACAATGATGCCACCACCGTTTCGCTTGTCTCGATTGCACAGACTGTATGTGTATCCGTCCGGTAGTATTTCCCTGATGACAATGGAATCACCGGATTTTAGCCAAGATTCAGTAATGACACACATATGTCAATCTCATGTTCAAGTAAATAGTCATATATTTCACTGGATTTATTGCGCACAGAACGCGCATTGAAAATACAGAGTTTCACATATGTTGTCTGTCTGTCAGTATCACCATTGGTTGCTATGGGAACACATACAAGATTAGCATGATTGACACAACCTCTGTCTGTCACAGGTCGAGGTAGTTGGGATGACGCAATAACGTTGATTGATCTTGCCTCTTTTCTTCCACCTCTACAACCTCTCTTTTTGAATCTTTTTCTTTTGGAATGCATATCAATCAATGGGCATTGATCACAGAAGCCATAGTCCTTGATTGAGTCGCCAATCAGTAGTAGATCACTGCGGCTATAGCTTGGAGCCAGATTGTTTCTCATTGTATCAGCTAGGAGTCTTCCTGCACTGGGACCCAACACAGCTTGTGCTTTGATTGAACCACAGTGTTTGTTACACTGAATTTCACAGTTTAAGGTGTATAAAATTGTCCATAAAATCAACATCATACAAATTTCCATAAATCCAATTTCATAAAGTTGTAGTATTTTAAATGATAGTTTTCCATGTGCTGTTTTATCACCAAAAACGCTCTTGATGACAGTTGATAAAGCAAAAAGGAGAGAGCTCAGAAAAGCATGACCTGCCGCTACTAAGCGCTGGCACGAAAATTAATGCTATTCTGATCAACAATTCAATTATGAGAATTCATAAGTCGCAATATATACGAAAATATCCCTATAACACAATTTTAAAAATCATGAAACCCATGAAAGCAGGAAAAGCGGGAGCAATATGTTGCGAGGCAACCAGATATTTTTAATGATAAACTCATTGATTGGTTATTGAACATTTGTATCATTTGATGATTCAGTTATGAATAACTGCGTTACAAATAGTTAAATGTAATTGTTACCTTTCAGAAAACCTACGGAACACAAAACAAAAAGTAAAAGGATCCTGTAATGTCACTTCTAACCAATATCGATCTTTGAAATTAATTTTCAATTTTTAATTGAAAAATAGAAAACGTTGAAAGTCTAAAGACCAATCAAAAAGTGTATATAGATATACCGAATATGAAAAAGGATGCTCATTTCCATCCATTTCAACCCATGTTAAAAGGAGAAACTGGACTTTAAGCTGCTTCTTATACTGAAGACCCATGTTCAGAATAATGTCAGAAAGTCCTTTCTCACTACCATCTCGAAATATAATAATCTGTTTTAAATAATTCACTCTATATGTACACACATTTGTCACGCACAGGGTATTTTGAAAAGAATATTTTTACCTAACTCAAATTAATATTTACATCACAATACAGTCTTCGGTAGAAATACAGTTACATAAGGTGTTGATATTTTGTAAAGATGTGAAGCATGTCAATTTGTGTTGCATTTATGATGAGAAGTATGCAGAAAAAAATGTAGGGATAAAGGGTGCAATTCGGGGCTTCTAAAGTTTGAATTATGAGGGGTGACTCATAAGTAGTCTCCATACCTATGTTCGTTTTCATCAATATTTGAATTGTTTTGATATCTTTCAAAGGACATTTTTTTAACCAACCCTGTCAATTTGCCTTTGGATAGAGTACTCATTCTGGGGTATAATTTCTGTAAATTTTGCAGTAAACAATGATAATATTTTGTTGTAAGATGATTAGAAAATAATGAAAATATTAAAAGAGCTGCATTTGCACTTTTTTGATAGAAGTGTGAAGTTTGTAGTATCTGAGCAAGAGTTTTTATTCATATAACACACCTCCTAGTGTAATAAATTTTTCATTACTCTTTAATGCTATTTTAATTGTTAAGAGATAGCCAGAAAACAGGCTGCTTCCCTGACGGCCCACTACAGTGACACAACAATGGTTTAATGATGTCATCAAACTGTTGCCAGTTTTCTAATTAAAGCATGCAACTTATGACATACCCTCCTATATGATACATGCCTTTCGGTGTATATGTAAAAAAAGGTTACATTAATTTGCCAGACGAGATTCGATGATCACACATATTATCTATAATGTATATATTTTGTTAAATGAAGTTTGAAAATTAAATAATTCCCTGGAGATTGAGATGTAAGGTACGAGTTGTTTCTTGCAGGTAAAGCACAGGTCAACCTATGAAATGCGTCACCTTAAAAACCTTATTGTTCCTATTGTTGTTATCTTCAACGCATAAAAATAAGTACCATCATCGATACATTTAAGACGCTTTTATACAACTTTATAGTAAAGAGTTGTTTAATAGGAGCCATGCCCTCGAAAGTTAGAAATCACTGTAAAACTTAAGATGTCAATTCTAAAAAGCTATGAGCCTTATTGAGACTCTTTCAGAACAGAGCAAATAACCTCCTTACAGATTTTACTAAGGTTAGCCTTAACTACTATTTTTTTAACATTATACGGCCATGTGTGTTTGAATTACTATCCAATTTTCAAAATGTTGTATTTCTTCAATTTAGCAAGAAATATAATCTAGGTAAAATTGCCAATTGATAGAAAGCATTCAGGCAAGGTTCGTTATCAGTTTTTTGAATTACCTAACTCAAAGTTCAACAAACATCCCACGTGATAAATAATTCACACTTCAGGAGTCACGACCTTGATGCTTTGGTGATGGCCTTTTGAATTTTCATTACAAATGTTAGACATTTTGATATGCTTGAATGTAAACTCAAACAATGGCTTTATGTAACTGTTCATTCTATTGAAAAGCAGCTTTATAAGATCAGGTATTTTGCGATTGTAGTGAGTAAAGGTATTTCTGGTATCATTTAGAACACGAGTCTGCTACACTGTAAAAGATGATTAAGGTTCATGCATTATGTATCGTTTTCAGAAATAAGGATTTATTATGTAAGCTTATTTTTCCGGGGATCCGATTGGTCGAAAAGCGGTCACGTGTCAGTCGACAGGAAAGCATACTGACTTCACTCCGAGTCCGACCAAAAGTCATATTGACTTGAAAGAGACATAATGACGTCAAACCGTTGTTACATGACGTCATGCTATTGTTATCGTGACGGCATTTGACCGTCATGTTGAACAATTGATCCAAAATGCTCTTCATGACTGTAGTTCTTTCTTTTCTGTTCGTATATATATCGAAACATAATAAAACAATTATGGACTGGTGATTCGGTCAATACCTGTTTTTATAGACCCGAGGAAAGAAATATTGACCTCGGACTTCGTCCTCTGTCAATATTGCTTTCCTCGGGTCTATAAAAACAGGTATTGACCGAATCACTAGTCTATAATTGTATATTATTGGACTTCTTTTTCACCAGTGAACTCACCCTTATGACGCACAATCAGAGTTCATGGTTTTCTACATTGTAACTATAACTGGTATTTTCGACATTACAGTCATACATTACTGTATCGATCAATATACCACAAATAACTGATATTATCTATCTTTGTAAATATGAAGTCATTAAAAGCTGCTGTGGTCGCTCCCTGTAGGTTGTTGTGTATGAGGGAATTAGAGTTTGCAAAGTTTTTTAATCACGCTTTGTCTTAAACGGTAACAAGTTGATTTGCTTATTTAATAGCGTTGTTATGAGGGAATAAATTTTCTGAAAGTATGCAAATATATAACGTAGGTCCTTTTCACGCGAAGTGTTACTAAGCCTCTCTATTTACAAGTTAAAACACGAAATGCATGAGTTGCGTCTTTGCATGGGGTGAGTTGTTTCTCATACTGCTGGGATTGTTTTTCCTTTGCAACGTCGCCGTGAACTACGCTGTGAGTTTTTTTGTAGCCCGCCGCAACGCGGGGCGTGGGTTATGAATTCAGCGGCGTCTCTCCGGATCCGTCCGTCCGTACGTACGTACGAACGACCGTACGTCCGTCCGGATTCTTGTTAACGCGATAACTCATGAAGCTTAGCACCTAGAGTGTTCATATTTGGTGACAGCGTTTAATGGAGGAAGACCCAGACGCCAGTCGACTTTGAGTACCATGACGTCATTTTCATGGTACAAACTATTGTTTTTAAAATGTAACTGTAACCGCATTATATACACACGTTAAACAGACAAATGAATAGAAAGTTTAAACGATAACAGACTGCATGTCAGGTAAACTACCCTAATGTCGATCAAGCTCTGTCCTGTTGAATCGACAAAGTTCTGCTTGGTTGCACTCGAGTTTACTACACTGATACCTTTCTGTAGTGATGGTGGGGAGCACAAAGAGATTGAGTGAAGGACTTATACAAAATGTATTGATTTGTGTTTAACGATTAAATACTTGAGGAAGTGTGTCATATGAGTGTGAATAGTTTATAAGGAAGTTTGCATATATGAAAATATGACGCTGTTTATGTCTAATCATATTGGAAATACACAGATCAATGACTATAATCATAAGCATATTTTGGAGAAGGAGAGGGGAGACGGACAGACAGACAGACATATAGAGAGACAGAGACACAGAGAGAGACAGACAGAGACAGACAGAGACAGAGAAAGAAAGATCGAGACAGGCAGAGATATAGAGACAGAGCCAGAGACAAAAACAGAGACAGAGAGACAAAGAGAGAGAGGAGGAGAGAGATAAAAAAAACAGAGAGACAGAGCGGGAGAGAGAATTAAGGATGGAGGGGGAGAAAAGAAAGAGAGACACTGAGAGGGCCTTGAGTGATCATAATAGATCTATTATTTATTATATCTTGAATTGCAAATATGAATTACAACCATTACATTGCAGGCACCATTCTCTCCCCACAGAGGTAGCTCCGTCATAAATTTCTATACAACCTCTATCTTAAAACGAAGGTTTCTCGGGCACGAAATGTAGAACGCTGTTTGGATGCCATCAAAGTTAGTTGTGCAATCAGCGACGCCGTTTAAAAAGTTATCATTCAAATCGCCTAAGTTATTTCCGGAAGCTTTCAAAAAGCTAAACTTTATTCGAATATGAATATTATTATATATGAATATATCTATTGTTATGCAAATAATTGCCGATTGTTCATCAATTCATTTCAGTTACATATGTTAGAATCTGTCAAGAACGTCTTGAATATATATCATATCAAAATAAAAGACTGAATATGAATATTTGCTTATCTTTGATGAATCTTTGCAAAATTTCAACTTCAGTCTTTTATTTCTGAGAATATTTTACACGTAAACAATGAAAAATTAATCTTTACTTTTTAAAAACTTCTCAACACATTATCCAATCATTTAAAAAGCATTAGCATTTTGTAGAAGCTATACAAATGATATTAGAAATTTATGACAGTATCTGTATTGTTTGAAATGATTGAAATTCCTATTAATTAAAAAACCAATTGCACTTGCATTCATTAAAATACAATAGTCTTCCCAGTTCATTCAAAGTTCATAAACTTGATATTTTATTTTACTGGAGAAGTCACGATGCTTTGCCTTGTCCTCAGGCTTTGAACGTCACATATTCTTAAGAAATGATTGAATAGTCATAACATTGCCATGTGAAAAGTATAAATATACAACAACTTTATCAAAATTTTGCACAAAATGTAAAAAAGTGACCTTTTTACACTTCCCTTTCTGTAATGCAGATTTGTGTATTCCATGCCCCCAGCCTTCGAGACATGATGAACTAGATATTCGAACTAAATATTTGCAACTACTGTAAAAATAATATCTTACAAATAATGTATTTACATTGTCTTTGTGGCCTTTACCAAGCATATGTATGGATATATAAGTGTACCATAATCATCCATACAAGTCAATGTTTGTGATGAACTTACGCGAAGTGAATTCGCCTATCCTGACGTATCTTCTTAAGCGTTTGTATAGAAATCGATTACTCTACCGAGAAAGAAAGTTGTTAGCGTTTCTCCCGTCAGTTCCCTGACATGCTCTTTTCAAATGCTCACACACGCCTTGAGTTCGTGATCATTCCTCTTATGCAACATTTACGTAACCAGGTCAACTTTATAAGATTTGCATACTTCAATTCCTCTGACAGACAAAAGCGATAAACAAAATACATTCCAAACATTTCTTCTATAAACATGTACTCTATCTCCCCAAAAGTGCATTAATATATGATTCCTGTTTTACTTTTATTTGCATGGATATGTTTATCTAACAACAGCTCAACTTTCTGGATTACGACTTCTTCATTGTTCATATCACGACGTTTCGTAGTATACTATTATTCCTTGATTAAGTTTGTTGATGGGAATAACAAAATGACATACATATAGAGAATACTAAACGACGTCCCGTTTAATAACATATTTATGAATCGAGTGTATGGTTTGGTATTTAACGAGCGAAAGCGAGTTAGATACCGATACCATTCACGAGTTTCATAAAAATGTAATTATACGGGACTGAGTTTAGTATTTTATTTGTTAATCGCTGAATTATATCAAAGAAAAATCATACAGATCGCCAGGATAGCCATTGTCGTTGCCTCACTAACATTGTGACGTCATGTTTAACGATTGTGACGTCATGTGACGTCAATCAACACGCGATGTTATTACACAATGTGTAATAACTTTGTAGATTTATTAAACGGCGGTATCTTCAACGGGAGAGTAATAAATATATTTATACCATAGCAAGGAGATTCGAAACATAGTGTGGAAAGAATTCCGGCTAAAATCGTATCATAATTAGCTGTGTAATCTTCAATCGAATTACCTGCACGTACAGCTATCGTGTAACCGAAGTCAAGGCGCTCTACAATGTACTATACAATGGATGTCAATACACTGTTTGCCTTGTGGCCATTCATACTAACATCATCCTCCGACTGTTTTTCCTGTATTAAATGTGACACATAGTATATTTCAATATTTCTATGTGGCGTATGTAGAGCCAAATTATCTATGACTTGAGTTAAATTCAAATCGCCTTTCTGGTTTTTTTCTTACATGCCAAAGTTATGTCATTTTCTTGTTTTAGATTATGAATTGAAAACAGCCATATAAATGAAAAGAAGTCGAAATTCTGCGTTCTATTTACATGAACCTTAGTTGATAAGCCTGATTTCCAAAATAACGTTTGAGTACTTGACGCGCGCAATTGTCCGGTTTTTTGCTGTTTATAGTCACTGTGCTAATTGTTATTAGAAACAATCACTGGAGGTTGATGCAATTACACCAAAAATAAGTTAAAAGGGATTTGCATTAGCAAAGTTCCATTTGAAAAAACAATCTATGGAAAGAATATTTTTACTTATGTAAGGTGTGTAAAACATAATTTCGTTTGTTTTAAATGTTGACCTGTTTTTTGTCGCGTAGCAATAGACGTATATGCTTTTAATATTATATATTTCTCAATTAACATGGAAAAAAATACCTGCATCTGATAAACAAGTAACCACATGTAGAGCTAAACCAATAATTTCAGTTTTTTTAACGTTTTAAAAGTGTACATGAAATTGTAAAGCATTACAAAAAGAACACCCCCTGCTGAGAAATTCTTCGTGGACCCTACCTGAAAATTTGCTTTTTAAAAATAAATATTTTATTGAATAAAATACATTCAGGGAAATGCCTCTCCCTTGGAGGCGAAAGAATATACAATTTTTTTAAAAGTTTCTTTTATAACAATTATAAAACACCAAGTTAAGCTATGGTAAAAGGAACAATTTTAGAAGAAAATATGTTAACGTGTCCCAAATTTCATTTGTTCGGTCAGAAGATTTAGAAGAGAATGATTGTGTCGCAGAATGTTGTTATTATAGGAAAAACACAACAACGTCTAATTTGCAGCATCAGTCAAGAATGCTAAGGACGCAGCATGACATGTATTGGTTGTATTTGATGTATTCGGTTATGTAAACAATATCTTACATAAACTATTCTGAATAAATTCAGTCGACATTTCTGTATTATATTAATACTCTTGATTGAAATTATTCAGATTGTGCAAGAGTAAAGCATATTGATAACTGATGCAGAATGGACCACAAGTAACACGCCTTTTCGTAAAAATATAACAGTAAATTAGTACGTAGGGGCTGTTTCTTCAGTCTGCTTCAACAGGGATAAAATGTCTTTCATGTCCAAATGGGCGAAAAGACGTGAATGTACACAATAAAACATTGTTTTACTCGAAATGTTCCTTTTTCTATACATCCCCATTTTAAGAGACCTTCTTATTCTATTTCAAAACCTATTTGACATATTCTTAGGTAAATGTTGAAATTCAAACGGTGACTATAAAATTGACATTTTCACCCTTTGACCCGATGGGCTCAGGGTCTTTATTGATGGGTTCTATGAGCACCTTCTCTCTCTTGAATGACATGAAAGCGTTACAAATCTGACATTTCACCCACACCGCATACTTATTTGAGATTTTTGAAAATGTAAATAAGCAATCTAATAATCACAGTTTAGTCAAACGTGAACATCTGCTGTACATTCATCCTCACAGTGAGAAGAAAGTACACGAAGTAAAAACAAAATGGGAAGAACGTGCACAAAGTAAAAACAAAATAAGAAGAACTTACTCAAAATAAGACTTAAACGCAGTAAAAAGAAAATGAGAAGAACTTACACGAAGTAAAAGCAACATGAGAAGACGTTACGCTAAGTAAATACAAAATGAGAAGAACTTATACGAAGTAAAAACAAAATGAGAAGAACTACACGAAGTAAAAGCAACATGAGAAGAACTTACACGAAGTAAATACAAAATGAGAAGAACTTACACGAAGTAAATACAAAATGGGAAGAACTTATTGACAGTCATTGGGTGAATATCTACATATTGACATGTGTAGGATGAATATCTACACATTTACATGTATAGGATGTAAATGTACATATTTACATGCATGGGATGACTATCTATCAAAGTTACATGCATAGGATGAATATCTACATATTTACATGTATAGGATGAATATCTACATATTTACATGATGTCCTGACCATTACGGATTCATAACTAGAGCAAGGATTTTAAAATATGATTCAGAAAAATCTTTTTACAGTGCCATTCACATCTTCTACACTCTATATTTATAACTTGATGGTAAAAATTGTCAACATTAATCATTAGAATATAAATTAGTACCTTTCAGTAGCTTAACAGAAAATAACAGCATTTTCAGAAATAGTTTTGTGTTTATACTCTTTAAAAGGAAATTTTAACTAAAATAAACTTATGCTGCGTAACCCATAAATTGTTTTAATGACATCTATATTAAGAAGATTGTTTCATAGATCCTTATGGATTAATGAGAGCAGTCAATTAAGACGAGTAACGGTTTGGACAACAGAGGTAACAGTACAGGACAGGATTTGTAACGGGTTGGACATAAATGATATCAATCCAACTTAGCATGGATTTCATGAACTTTTAAATAACAAATTAATATCATTTAGCTTAAATGCTTACCATAATTTGGACAGACAGTGAAATTTGAATTACAAATGGTGACATTTAAAAAACTTGACATATTTTCTTCAATGCCGAGGTAACGGCTTGGACATTTCTCAGAATTTCTATATGAAACTAATGAAGAATTTGGTCTTTACAAGATATACTGAAACAACTTATAAGAAAAATTAAATAACACTTTCATGATAAAGGAATTACTGATAGCTGAATGAAATGTGCAGTTGTAGATCAAAAATGAAATGAATTGCAACGGTCGTGACATTTTTGGTAACAGTTAGGACAAAGCGTGAGGAATGAACCTTTTTGTCTTAAAAAGTTTAAATAAAGGAATTCTGAAAGACAATGAAAGATCCATAATAATGCACAAATGGTCACACTTCACCAGCAACTGCATTGCTATTAATTACTTTCAGTAGATATCGTACAATGTCAGTTTCAATGACATATGATTCATTCAGTCATTTCGATACCTTTTGTATTTGTCAGTTGAGTAGTAAAAGGGAAATTGTAACATACATTTACAAAAATGCACAAGTTTTAGCAACACATAAAAGAAACTAGGAGAAGTTTCAATAAATTTTATGATCATGATCACATTTAAAATCAAAACAAAATCCTAAAAGGCCGAATACAATCAGGTTGGCAAATGATTTATGTGTGAGTTCGTAACAACTCATTCTCAAAGTATATGACATAAATTGGTTACATATCAAATGCATTTGTTTTTCCTGAACAGTTATAGGTCTTTGACCTTCTTTTGACACTCCTCAGTTTTTCTTTCTCTCAGTGATTGGTTCTTTTTTGTGGATACAGTAAGCTATTCAACTGTTGTCATCTTACGTTTTTCATCAGCATTTCAAAACCATTTTGTAATAAAATAAGAAATACATGTTAAAAATGAAACATTGATAGGTAGCAATCTAATTTCATACCAAAACTGCTAACTTGAATAAAAAAAGAAAGAAAATATTATCATGTGTTCATAATGTATTGGGATACACAGACATAGAAAGTTCCAGACCGTTACTGTACAATCTTGAAGATAGTTTCAAATAGGGTTAAAATTTTAAAAATTACATAAAGCATTCAAATAATCATTTTCTTTTATCAACACCAATATCAACACAGATTCATACTACTTTGAGATGTAATTAGAAATAGTAGTACAAAATTCTGAAGAAAAAATTCCAAACCGTTACCTTAAATTGTCCAAACCGTTACACCATTTTCTTATCATTGATCTTATAGAAAATATGAACTAATATAAGTAAATATGTTTTGTCTTTTGAAAAATAGTATTGAAATGATACTTTTATGCAATAGGCAATATTTCACCTTCCAATATATTCTTTGAACAAAAATATATTCTATGAATGTCCAAACCGTTACCGTTTTTTGTCCAAACCGTTACACCAAATCATTCATCTTAAAGCAACTACATCACAACCATTTTGAACAGTAAATTTATATACTCATACAATTATCATTTTTGAAAGAATGATGATTTTAAACATTTTTAATTTTTTTAAAAATAACTTCATTAGTTCTTGAATTTTCAAACAATTTTGTTACTAAAACTGTCCGAACCGTTACGATACATAATAGTAACGGTTTGGACAGGTAACGGTTAGGACAATTTTCTAATAATCTGAAGTAAAATAAAGAATGATCCCCAAAAGATAACAAGTGACACACCATCCACCTCTCCCATTCCTGGGCAACAAAACTATTGTGTTCTGTGAAAAAAAAGGAAATTAATTTTATACAAAAAACAGTCGTAACGGTTTGGACAATTAAGGTTGACGAATTAAATTCCTACCTACTTGATGCTGTCTTATTTCTGCAAAATATGCTGAATCTCTTTATTTCATATCCTATCACTAGCACAGGATTTCGAACATTCAGAAACAGCAAGTACAGATGCAGTGAAGCTCAATGGGGAAATTATTGTAGGAATTTTATGTTGCTGTAACGGTCAGGACACAAAATTTACGGACAGACATGTTACACATTGTAGATTTTTTGTTTTTCAAGATAATGAAAAATCAACTGCACTGATGAAATAAATTATCACTAATGATAAGCATGATATGATAATATTTGTTTGATAAGGTTTATTTATACAGTTTTTGTGAACATATATACCATGACCGTCACCTCCAGACAGAGTAAACCTGTCAATTTTGACCCTAAAATGGGATTTTATCAAAACTTTCAAAATGACAAGAATGAATCTTTATTACTAAAACTGACCATTTACATCTAAATATTCTTCCTAGAAACTAAAAGCCCTTTTAAAACAAGTAATTTTTAAAAAATCTTGATAGGACGGAAAATGACACCAATTTTGAAAACGACCCATATAGATATTCATCCTATGTATGTAAAGATGTAGATATTCATCCTATACATGTAAATATGTAGATATTCATCCTATACATGTAAATATGTAGATAGTCATCCTTTTCATGTTAATATATTAATCTTATACATGTAAATATGTAGATTTTCATCATATATATATAATTATGTAAATATTCATCCTATGCATGTAAATATGTAGATGTTCATCCTATGCAGGTAAATATGAAGATATTCATCCTATTTCTGTAAATATGTAGGTATTCATCCTATACATATATATGTGTAGACATTCATCCTATGCATGTAAATATGTAGATATTCATCCTATGTATGTAAATATGTAGATATGCATCCTATACATGTAAATATGTAGATATTCATCCTATACATGTAAATATGTAGATATTCATCCTTGTCATGTTAATATATTAATCTTATACATGTAAATATGTAGATTTTCATCATATATATATATTTATGTAGATATTCATCCTATGCATGTAAATATGTAGATATTCATCCTATGCAGGTAAATATGAAGATATTCATCCTATTTCTGTAAATATGTAGGTATTCATCCCATACATATATATATATATATATATATATATATATATATATGTAGACATTCATCCTATGCATGTAAATATGTAGATAGTCATCTTATTTATGTAAATATGTAGATATTAATCCTATACATGTAAATAATTATGTAGATATTCATCCTATGCATGTAAATATGTAGATATTCATCCTATCTATGTAAATATGTAGATATTCATCCTATACATGTACATATGTAGCTATTCATCCTATGCATGTAAATATGTAGCTATTCATCCTATGCATGTAAATATGTAGATATTCATCCTATGCATTTAAATATGTAGATAATCATCCTATGCATGTAAATATGTAGATATTCATTCTATTTCTATAAATATGTAGGTATTCATCCTATACATATATACATGT
Source organism: Phorcus lineatus (assembly GCA_921293015.1). Lineage (NCBI taxonomy): Eukaryota > Metazoa > Mollusca > Gastropoda > Trochida > Trochidae > Phorcus > Phorcus lineatus. The sequence continues at coordinate 36,072,816 of OV121087.1, read as the reverse complement.
AGACATTCATCCTATGCATGTAAATATGTAGATGGTCATCTTATACATGTAAATATGTAGATATTTATCCTATGCATGTAAATATGTACATATTCATCTTATACATGTAAATATGTAGATAGTCATCCTGGCTTACAAGTCGAATAGTGCAGTGATTGCTGCTTTCTTGAGCGAGTTTGTGAGGATCAATTTTACAGCAGGAATGGAATGAAGTTTGTATTTCATTCATCAGTCGCTTAATTCACGCATGCTCTATTTAATTGCTACCACACACGCTAAGAGCTCGTGATTATTTTCTTATATAACCTTTATGTAATGAAGTCACCGTGTTAAATAAAACACTTTATGTTACTTCCCGCTATGTATCATGAGATAGAAGGTTGAAGGGGAAGTAGCATATCTTTTGAAAGATTCATTTTTTTTCAAATTTTCTTCAATAAACATTAATTCATGACAAATGTATTATCTTCAGTGGGTCAAAATATTTCATTAATCAACCAAATCATCCAAAGTCTTCGACGAGTACCAAGTATCAAGTCAAAACCCTTGGCGTCCAATTTTGTGTGAACACCTTTTAATCATTTGATATAGTTTTAAAATTGCTTTTTATCATTAAAAGACATTGTGATAGGAATTCTCCTTGTGCACAGCTGACCTATGTCCAAGCTTTGAAATAGCCAATTTGAGTGCGAAATTGCGTGCCTTTAAGTCTTTATTTGCTAGAAATACATAGCTTATGTGTAATACGGGACAATGTTCCTTAGGACATTCAACCACCTTACTTGTTATGTAATTCATTTACGGATACCGCATTTGTTCAGATGATTTATTCGTCATCATAAGCATTATAATACTGACAGTGCAAAAATATACCTTTTACATTTAACCACATGAGCTCATAAATTGCCTGTGTTATTTTATAAACACTGCAGCAGCTAGATTTCTTTAGCTATGACAGATGGAGTCACGGCTTTCTATCTTTCATCTTTTGAAGGATTTATTAGCAAATCCAAAAACTCATAACACTGTGTTTGAAATGCCTCTTGGATAGCTTAGTCATCCTGATCATATTGACGTACATTAACACTGTCAAAGGGCTTAAACTAGGAGGTTCATTGTTTTCATAGAATATTTATGTAAGAACGGGATCTTGATTAAGAATAACCATGTTAACATCTACCTGTCGATGATGACGAGGTAATCTTATCGGTTGTTTCATAACATAGCAATAAGTTAAATATATAAGACCTATGTCAGTCATATGACATTTGTAACAGCAAAAACATAAATTCGCGAGAGACGAAGTCACTTGGGTTTCAATATCAATCATGTGTGAAGGCATATGTATGGGCAGAGAACAAAAACTTCATTCATGCTCAACGCCTGGTCATATAAATGTATCTATAATATCCTTATATATAACTTTTTTGTGTTACACAGGTTTATGGGTCATTGTCAACTATCACCTATTCCCGTAAAGTCGCTCGAGAGGTAACGAGAGTTCGCCTTTTGTCTTAGTGTGAGGTGACTCGTTACCTGAGAAGAGTTTGAAATATATGAATTTCTTTTTCTTTTACACCAACAGGATATGCTATTTAAATGCGTGTAGTAGATATAACGTCGACGGGCTAATGTGACACTTTACAGACACAGGGGATTAGGTTAAGGCGTTGTATAAGAAGGACGACATAGCATATATATGTATATATATATATATATATATATATATATATTAATATGGCACCTCAGAAGCACTGTGTTTTATAACAAATAATGGGATGTAAGAAGCATCGGCTTACTTGATTGGTAATCCGCTAGTGTGAAAGTTCATCTTAAACATATCAATGCATGATGCTCGGTCGCATGGTAAGTGAACGTGTAACTCTAAATATCTATCATTAGTCATCATATCCGTGACCTTTGGATGTTTTCCAACATTTAACACCACAAGCGACCTACAGTTGGTGTCATAATTTAGATCCGTGTTTTGCAGTAACTGACACTAAGTACACACATCTATATACATATATATAACATTACCCAATTCACCCCTTACAAACGGTATAATAACTAGCGTTATTGTTTGTTATTGTGTGACATCCTTTAAGTAACGTTTTTGATGAGAGTCGAGATAAGATTTCAACGTTTAAGCTACGTTAGTTCGAGCTTATCCTGGTTTTGTTTCAACGTCCGCTTATCATTTTTTGTCTTCTGAAATAAATTATTGATATCCCTTGTGAAATTGACAAATCTAAGCAACCAAACTATTACCCTCAGTATAACATGTTTCAACGTTTCAACTGGGCCTGTGGTTGTTTTATATGTTCATGTATGTATGTATGTACGTACGTACGTACGTACGTACGTACGTATGTATGTATGAATGTATGAATGAATGTATGTATGTATGTATGTATGTATGTATGTATGTATGTATGTATGTATGTATGTATGTATGTATGTATGTATGTATGTATGTTTGTATGTATGTATGTATGTATGTATGTATGTTTGTATGTATGTATGTATGTATCTATGTATGTATGTATCTATGTATGTATGTATGTACGTACGTACGTACGTATGTACGTATGTACGTATGTATGTATGTATGTATGTATGTATGTATGTATGTATGTATTAAAATAGAATACTACAGGCGACATTTGCTGTAGATATCATTTTAATGATGACTGGATGCGTCGCATTTCGACTTGTTAACTGGTCTTTCCAACAGTATGTAGCATGTTTATATATGTAGGCCAACATAAAGTGAGTACGTGAACAGAACATTTTAGTCAAGACAAGCATTTCAATTGAAAGCACGAGCATTACCCAATCCAACCCATACAAAAACAGTGTTAAAAGTAGTACGCCTATTTTCATGGTACATTTATATGGGGAAAAATCATTACGATTATTAACAATTAGTATGTAAGAAATCGAATAGTCCTATCAAGGAAATCGTTTCCCCCTGTGTCAAGAATACCTTGATCAAACACTCAGCTCATCTGAAAAGTACGAAACAGTTAATCGGTCTTGTAAGTGATATAAATGGAGAATTGTAAACAAGGCTAAAATGTGGGCCGCTCTAATCAATATACGCGGCGAAGTACACTTAGGTCCCTTCGTTGTGCAACCAAACCGGAACAGCATTAAAGGGACTGTGTTAGGACTGCAAGCGTATTGAAAACGATAGGGATATGGGGGTGATGGGGAGATTTTCAACTTACAATTAACAAAAAAAAACCAATCTCATCTTCTTCCAACTTTAATATCGCTTCAGTTGCATAACTAACAAACTAATTACAACTTTAATTTTTGATTAGTTCATTATATCTATTTCGAATGTTGCATATGAAACATTCGCCTGACTAAATTGGGCATTTTGATATTATAAGAACTGTGAAAATGATATTGTTTGTTTCGGAAAATAATCCATTTCGGAATCTTTAGAGAGATAGTTTGTTTCCGGAACAACTTTTTAACAGAATAAAAACATGCCTATACTTACATCTATTAATTTCCTCTCAAACGATTTTGTTTAATCTTGTTTCATCGTTTTCATTTATTGTTTTGTTTTCTTTTGAAATTACGGAATGATGAACTTTCAAAACTCGGCTACAAAAAAAAAATAAAGCAATTTATATTTCTTTAAGATTGCATGACATATAAATATGTTTTAGTTTTATTGCCACAAAAAATTAGAAATCTCTTTTTCATTATGCTGCATGACTTGGTGTTTCAAATGTATTACTTTCCGGATAAATCTTTTCTTTAATTCACCTCGCACAATAGCTATCAATTCAAGTAAGAGAGGCGACTCACCTCTCGCGCTGCCTGCTCAGATGTACTCCACTTAGCGTATTCAAGTTGAAGGTGCAACCTTCATAAGAAGTGGATGATTTATTACAACGAGGAATGCAATGAAATGCATACACATATGTGAGGTGTGATAATTGTAAATACCTGTTCATTAACTAATGTATAAGAACAATTTCGGAGTTATTCATTTAAGATATACTATTAAAAACACAATTCAATACCAATTAGGTGAATTAGATCTGATATGCAATCTCACTTACTTGAATCTAGTTGTCAAATCTAGATCGGCGAAGTGTCCCCCTCATGCAGTTACATATTTCAACTGGGTTATATTAACATCATGTACTAATACCATACATGTATAAAGTGAAATGTCCCATTGAATTTCTTTTAAACAAAAAATACCCCGATTGGAGTGTCCTTTTTGGGAGAAATCGTACCAGTAATACCTTCTCTTTCGCAGTATCAAGATATTCTATTTGATTATATCTGACTTCATTAGTTAAAGTTTTTCTTTGTGAAGAATTTGAGCTAATGTTTATCAAATTGTAAATACTGAATCAATGAGTGTTTTACAATTAGTTACATGCTTCGGATGCATTATGAAATGATAAGGTATATTTAATATTCGTTTCCACAAAAAGTACCGCAGGGTTCTCTCTTTTGTCGTCAACTGTTTGTTTATTTCATCACAAAATGTCCATCACATTACATTTGGAGAAAACGTAAGTGATTATGTTCCTGTGTGCAGGTTAATTTTTTTTAATGTGCGATTACTCATAATGTAAGACAGCAATAATCGTCACTTCAAAAAGGCATTAATATCACTTCATAAAACATCATGGAAGTCACAAAAATGGCTACCCTTTAACTATAGCACAAAATAGTAAAGATTTGATATCATTCCAAGCATACTTACGAGGGGTGGCGCATAAGCACGTAGTTCGCCTTACTGTGTTCTCTTTGTCCAATATTTTAAACGTTTTCATATCTTTAAAAGGACTCACAAGCAAAGGCAAAGCACAAATTATAAACTCCTGGTTGATTGATATATGTAGTCACCCTACCACATTATATAACGTTAAAGTTAGCATAACACGAGCATATTTCCCTTTTGACCTCTTATATAATGGTATAATGATATTGTATAATAATATGTTTTTCAGTTATGTAAGATAAAATATATAAGTAAAGTATGCTTTCAACTCTCAAACAATAATCAGAATTAGATTTGATGAAGTTTGTAAGGATGGGCAACTCAACTTTAGTCTTTAAAAAATCAATGTGTCCAGGCATTCACACTTGAAATGTTTTGGTCTGTTGCGAAAGGCACTAAGTCAGAAGCCTAAGCAAGTCTATAAAAAGACTTGAAAGCTTGATTTCAGGGTCAGTAAAAATTGAAATTCTAAAGACCTTTTCTTTAGACTCTGAAAATGAAGAAATTTCAGTCTCCTTTTCATTTCATTTACTATTTTTTCTAAATTTTGATTAACTGATACATTTTCATTTCAGAGTCTAATTGTTAGACTAAACTGCATGACACCTGTAAGATCATTCAGTATTGAATATGAACGTTTGGGATCATGTTTGAGAAAGTGAAAAAATACAATAAGTTAAATCCCTTTGATACAGTCGACTCAACATGATAGTTAAATTACACTTGTGACGTCATCCCATAATTCTCTCGCTCAAGTACTTTTTAGTAATTGATTATTGTACAAGACATCATGTTTTACACTAGAAATTTCATCGTGTAAACGTTTTTAATTTATGTTGATATAAAGCAATGGGTTGAGTGTAAACGAAGTAGGTAAATTACCTCGTAACTCACCATTCTAAAACAATGGTCCTGGTGAGGACCTTTTATCAATTAATGCTAAGGAGTGGAACGTTAATCCGAGATTTACCTACGTTCGAAAATAATCTGTTTTGGTAAAGGGGGGAAAGCTTTAATCGTGGATGTAGTTTTAAATCGCGTGATTATGTTTATCAACGTTCAGTGAAATTCTTCCTCTCTCGTTCATGATATTATCTACTTTAATGTTATTCTCCGAAATACTGTGTCTATATATAATCTCTCTCTCTCTTTATATATATGCCGATTTCGTTTTGGTACCAATATTATGAATGTAGGAGGTGAAACAAAATGGGAATAATGATGCTGACTTATGACAAAGCAAAGTTCCTGAAGTACCACGAGTAAAAACTTAAAACATGTTAATACAGTTGCATTTTATCTTTTTTAAAGACCAGATTCTTTTGTGAACCTTCGTAGAATAGTCAGCGTTTTCGGAAAGTTATTTTAAGCCTACAAGTTGATTGCATGTGTTTTTTCAAGCATGACCGTGTTGAACATGGGATCTCTTGTTTATCAATAGTTGACCCAGTTCATGAACGACTGTATTCAACTATTTCTTGGACTTGTACCAAATTTTATGTTTTAAGTGTATCTTCATTTACTTTAAAAGGTAAAGAATATATGTAATAGAAACTTTTGTTTCGGCGGATGAGAAATGCCTATTTTTGTGGCATAAATATGAGTTATGATATAAAATTCTTGAGAAAATTATCATGATCATCGTATCCTGTTGCAAATACCACTTATCTTTATGCAGTCTTGTATTTACACCTTCTAATATGCATCAAAGAATTTTGTTTATTTTGAAACTAGGTCATGTCGCTAAATTACTCTATTATATTAAGAACAGCCCTGACAAAAATACCCTGAACAAAGCTCTTCCAATATTTGAAAAACTTATACGAAAAATAGATAAACACGAAAAGAATATTTTATTTCTATTTGCGAGTGCATACTCAAGTTTTATAGGCTTATTAAGTTCATCCCTAGTACTTCTAAAATCTTCTTCAATATTTTTTTACAAATTGTATAAATACTGTGGATGCTGTGGATAAATATATAAATATGCATATGTGAAACGTCATTGTAAACACCACTCAGACTATATAACTGTTAACCGTTCGATGGCGAGAACTTTGTCCAGGAAGAAGGTCAGATGTGGACCAATCACAGCTCTTTTAGGATACCACGTGACGTTACATAACTCTAAAGGCAGAGAGTTTTATAACATAGGAGTTCGGGTCAGTATTGAAGGCACTACGCTTTGAGTAAGGATCATGGTGGATCTCGCCAGACAAGCCTTTAGCACGAATAACTTTGGACTTGCTGCAGACATATACGACAGAACTATCAAGGAAAATGGCCCTAAATCGGAACTGTACCTAGGATTGGCAGACAGTTGTGCGAGAGGAGGCCAGTTTCAAAGAGCGTTTGAAGCGTACTCTCACGCGTTCAGATTTGGAAAGGTGTCCCCGGAGAAATTAAGACACTTGGTTACAGCGTTGATTGAAACAGTTAAACAGGAAAAATCAAATGACGGGATGAACAAGAAGTGTATGTTCACATGTTGGATATGCAGGGGTTTATTATCTGACCCAGTGACTATACCGTGTGGTCATTCTTTCTGTCGAAAGTGTTTGTCAAAAGAACAATTGAAAGCCTGTCGGATATGTGGAATAGTTCACTATCGTCTCAAGCTTTCAAACGTGAAATCAAATATACTGTTGGCAGAAATTGTAGGCAAATGGTTTGCAGAAGAATGTGAAGGGAAATTGCTGAAAGCAGAAGGGAATAAATATTTCGATATAAGGGATTTTGATACCGCATTACATTACTACACAAAAGCAATTCGATTAGGTACGTTTCCATTTTTTCAGATATTTTATCAACTTGTTCTATATTGATGAAACAAAGAAACGTGAATAATTTTGCTTATGTAAAAAGATAAACCGGAAGTGTTGTATGGTCGCCATGTTTGTTGTTTATGTAACGCTCGTCGGTAAGAACGTTAAGAAACTCTTTTCTAATTTCACATCGGGTAAATTTGTTATGTTTTCTCCTCAGAAAGATTTAATTGTTTACGTCAGATTTAAGAGACGTGCGAGATCTGACAGTATTGTCGATGGAGTAAACGTAAAACACTAAAATATGCATCATGAAAGCGGGTACTGGCGATAGTTTCAACAGCCATGTTGTCGTCGTCAACCAATCAAAATCGACAGAGCACTGCCATTGACCTAGAATAGTCAACATGTGCCGGTCTAATTTTGGCCAGCTGTCACGTGTACTGATACAATCAGCCAAATTGTGAAAACAAAAACAACATTTAGTCATGACTAATAAGAGTTTACTGATCACATGTTATTTTGAACTAGTGTTTACTTTAATATGATAATTATCTTATGTGAAATGACGTGCAGGTGGGAGGATATATGTTATCGTGACTTTACGTAACATTGACCTAGGCCTTTACTGTGAGAAAGACTTACGCAATGTATTGATTAAGGTATCATTAAACAACGCGACACGTTTATCATATAATGGAATGTCTTTTAATTTATTCTTTAAATTAATATTATCTTTTCGGGTTCTTCTAAATTTTGTTATAATTATATGCTAATGTGACATTTGAGTTTAATCCTATTAAAACATTTTTTTTCTCAATAGAATATCAATTTCTTAAAATCCGAACAAAACTGTCAAATTACATTAGAAATATTCATATTTAAAATTATTTTCCAACTCAAATTTTAAAATCAAGGAAAGTATAATAAAATGCATTTGACTTACTTAAGTATGGATCTACAACCTCTTTTTCTTTTGTACATAAAAAAATCATTGCAGTCCAAAAAATGCATCATTTCAGCAATAATCAATGGATGGTTTTTAATGTCTGATACCTTTAAACTAAAATATCTATGTGTAAATGCTGCATGATGATTATTTTTAGAAATTAAAAATTTTTTTGATTATTTTTCTTCTCTTCATTTCAGTTCCAAAAGACCATCTGCTACTTAGTAACAGATCATATGCTCTGGCTCTTTTAGACAAACCTAAAGAAGCACTCGAGGATGCCAACAAAGTTATAGCACTCAGACCTGATTGGCCAAAGGTATTCTTTTGTTTACATTTGTTGATAAGTAATAACAGTATTTACAGAGTTAATATTAATTAAAGTATATTATTTATCATTTGAAATATGTAACAAACATTTAGAGGGGGGTGCAGTGGTTCAGGCACCTCTCCCCCATTATAATGGAATTCTTTTTTCTAATCGACCATAAAGTTGGTGAACCTCTTTTCAGTAGCAGTAGGTGAATTTTCCTCCCCACTTTCTAAATTTTTTAATCTGCCACTAATATTAGTTCATATCAACTCAGATCCATATGACTGATGTTGGCTGTCAAATATTAAGTATTTATCTACATATTTTAACTTGGGATATGATTAAACCATATATACTCTGCTTCAGGGCTACTTCAGACGAGGAGGTGCGCTGTACGACTTGGGCTGCTACGAGGATGCCGTCCTATCTTTCCTGCAGTGTCTGGCCCTGGACCAAACAGTCACATCTGCTAGAGATCAGTTATCAAAGGTATGAATTAGATTAGAATGCATTCCTTTGGAAAGACATGATTTACTCACGAAAGTTTTCATTTATAAGTGATGTGACATTTTGTCGTACGAGTAAACTTAAATGAGAAGCTAATACTGATTCACGATTTTTAAAAAAGGTGTTTTAATAATTAACAGAGTTTTCATTAGCTTGTAAGTACTAGAAACAAGCAGAGGCAAAGTTGAAGATCAAAAAGTGGTTAGCGCGTTCGGCTTCGGATCAGGAGGTCCGTGGTTCGAATCCCGCCAGGGGCTCGGCAATTTTGTCTGCAGTAGAGAACTGTTCTACACGCAGTCAGGTTTGGGTGCAATGCTACACTGAAATTCAGCGCAGTACCACCAAAGGTTCGCTAGTTCCAGCCGATGCTCGCAGGTTTCACCGCAATGCATAGCCACTATAGTGTTGCGGGCTTTCTCCCTGCAATAATACTAGCAGCCGCGATATATAGAGGATATTTGACATTTCTCGTCGAATACCATGGATATCTCATCGAGTGAAGTAGAAATTTATATTTTCACGAGTGGCGCAGCCACGAGTGTAAATATATGATTTTCTACTTCACGAGATGAGATATTCATGGTATTCGACGAGAAATGTCAAATGTTCTATTTATTATGTTTCCCAAAACCCCGTAAATGACCCTAACTATATGATTGGAGAAGCTAAAACGCTTCGCTAGCGCGGCCGTCGCATGACGTAATTCAATTGTTTCATGACGTCACAGACGACGTCATATGATTGTTGAATCATTTCACTGAGTAGAATACCATAATTATTTCACTCAGTGAAAATACGGGTTTTATTTTCACCGATAAATGGCATATTTCACCATTCGAAATATAATAAAAGTGAAATAATCTTGAAAGCGACGTTAAACCCCAACTCACCTCATCTTTCATGCAGGCTGAAATGGTTTACCTTCATGACTAGCTCTCACTAGTTGTATAAGGTTCTTACTGTAACACCTTTGAGCAGCATAGCTTGATATGGGTGCTATATAAATGTTTTTATGTATGTATGTAAGTACATGTATTTACACCTGTTTTCAGAGCTTGCACAAAATCCTGTCCCACCTTCCACCGGATGACCCCAAGATGGTACTACGCCAACAAGAATCAAACCCGTCCATTCTCCAACAGCTCATCACCAGCAATTTCAACAGCTCGCAACTCTTCCCAAACCTGAGTGTGTCCACCATTGAAGAGCTGCAACACATCATCAGCGAGACGCTCAACACGGCGACCAACTTCAACTACCAACCATCAACATCTCAGCAGGTTAGTGCTACTAATTCTCAAGCATATCAGATAGATAGATGATTCAAAACATATCTCCATTTAATACTATTTTTATTAAACAAGTTAATGATTTAGTATAAAATGAGCGAAAGCCCACATAGACTTGCCAGCCATTGTGACAGCTGTGTCAACAATGTGGTGTGACAATTTATTTACTATTTGACATCATATGTGCTGTCCTATTACACTAGTTTAATATCGGCTTATAAATATTACACTGCAGTATCTTACAAGGGCGAGTAGGATTTTTTTATGTCATCTCCTCAGTAAATGGATTGGCTCCTTTAACTTTAAAGATAGAAATAAATTCTTATTATAATGTATAAAATTTCAACATTGTTGGCATGATGTTTAATGAAGTTAAAATGTTTTAGGCGAGCTGTTCAGAGGTATCTGCTGACCACTCGGACAGTGAGTTAGACCTGCCCGAGGCTACTGACCGCACCAACACTCCCAGATGTAAGTAGCACTGCTTTAACTCCAATCTTTTAAACTACTTGTCTTAGGTCCCACTTTTGTCTCCTCTCCCTTTACCACTCACATTAATTTTCATTCTGCTTCGTCAGGGTATGTTTATCTTCAAGGCACTTACAATCCCTGATTTCCTTCACTGGAGTTGCCTTGTATTGCCACAAACTGGCTACTCTCAGGAAGTTGGAGAAATTAATTTTTTTGGAGCAGATACCGCATTTCTCTACATTCATCTTACCTTTTTTTGCTGTTTTCACTATGAAAGTAGCATTTTATATTTTAGTAATAAATAAAAGTCCCAAAAGTAAGCAGCCTTGTGGGACAGTCCTCAATATATCATTAACTTTAAAATAGGCCCTGTTTCTCCTAACTAAAGATTTGTTGTTTTTTCAGGTCAGTCAGCCCCGACAGTTCAAGACTTCTCTCCAGACGGTAAACTGGGTATGTGTGGGTGTCCAAAAAGCCTTCAAGAATTGCCTACCAGCAGGAAAAGAGCCAGGCAAATTTCGGGAACGTCATGCACAAGCCCAACACGCTCTTCTGAGTTTAAATATATGAGTAAGTATTCTATTACAGAGTGTAACATTTCAAGCATGATAAATGTTTCCATATTTTACTTTTCAAAATTATGATAGATTAGGATATTAAGATCTGGAAGACCACCTTGATAGTTGCTAGGGTAAACAATGACGATTTGAAAAGTGTCAGTGTCACATTCTTTCGTTCTTAGACTTTCTAGCTCATTGGAACATCTATTTACTTTTTCTCAAAAAGACGTCAGTTGAAGAGATGCAGAATTGATGTTTTGAAATTAATAGGTAGCACAGCTTATCAGAAATAACTTGATGTGAGAACTGGAATTTAAACTACCTGCAATAATACAATCTCCTGTACTGTTGCGGGACTGATCCCATGAGAATTGAGCTCACACCCAAGAGTCTGCCATCAATGGCCAGCACTGTCTGTTTCAACAGCTTACCCACACAGTCGCTAAGACATTGTCTTGCAGATAATGTGACCCAAAAGAAAATTGTTATACTTGTCCACTATCAGAGTGGCATTCGTTTCCAGGCAAAAAAAAACTAAAAATAATCTTTTATTTGTTCAGGACCGGAAGGCCTGTCAGCTCAGCGTGGTGGACAAGTTGTTGACTATAAGCCTATTCCCAGTGAACAGCTAAAGGTTGAAGACTTTGAGTGTGGGCTCTGCTACCGGCTCTTCTACAAGCCAGTCACTACTCCCTGTGGTCACACGTTCTGCCGACAGTGTCTTGACCGCTGCCTTGACCACACCAGCAACTGTCCACTCTGCAAGAGCTCCTTAGTTGAGGTAAGAATCAGGAGCTTACATAAATGTTACAACACAATTTTTAGATATAGATTTTAATCTAGAATGTCTTTTATCATATTTTATAGATAACAATTTTGAAATATATAAAACCAATATGTTTTGCTAATTTCAGTATTTGGCTGAGCGTAGACAAGCAGTGACTGAAGCAATTCAGACGATCCTGGAGATTTACTTCCCAAATGACAATGAGGCAAGGCATAAAGCCCACGAGGAGGAGATCTTAATGCTGGCCAGGTGAGCAGTGATTAAGTTCAAATATCTATCTATCAAATATCTAGAATTATCAGAGTTATGTCCCCTTACTGGCCATCATATGAATTGTATTATGAAATATGAAATAATAAAATGTCTTGGAGAAGTTTTGACATATCTGAATATGCACTTGTATGTGCTTTCTAGAATATATATATATATTCGTTGTGAAGGTGCAATAATTTCAAGATTATTAACTTTTTTAGCTATAATAGCTGTAAATGTGTAACAACTTCAAAATTCATATCTGTTGTATTGTTGTGAAGGTCGAGTCATTTCATCATCTATGCTCTTTTATGGTAGCATAGTTGAAAGGGGAACATTTCAACATTTACACTGTTAAGGGGTTGAATCATTTAAACATTTATTACAGGTTAGGGTAGCATTGATGTAGGGGTGCACTCATTTCAACAAACATTTCTATCGTAGGGCTGGCAGTGACACTCAGCATGAGATCCCGATCTTCGTCTGCACCCTATCCTACCCCTCTGTGAGCTGCCCGCTGCACATCTTTGAGCCGAGGTATCGTCTCATGATCCGTCAGTGCATGGAATCTGGGACCAGACAGTTTGGGATGTGTGTCGCTTTTGGAGAAGACGAGTATGTATTGGAATAATTTTCATGATTTAATTCACCCATGTTATTTATATTTTAAATGTGTCTTGAGCGGATAATAAATGAAAACTACAATGTCCGAAATTTTTTTAGACATTTAAATTGGATAATGACAGTGGAATATTTAAACTAGGAATCGTAGTCAATTTTCTTAACTTTATTGACAATGAAACAAAATCTCCTTTTCCAGAAATCAGTTCTCTGATATTGGGACAATGTTGGAGATTCGTGACGTCCAGTTCTTCCCTGATGGACGTTCGCTGGTGGACACAATTGGAGGCCGGCGCTTCAAGGTGCTTGAGAGGGGTCATCGGGATGGCTTCAACACAGCAAAGGTTGAATATCTTGCAGATAAAAAGGTTGAGGGAGATGAAAAAGCAGGTAAAAAATAATGTTATAGAATCTAGTAAGGTTCTTTGAAAACCAGATTTAACAGCTCAAAGATTAAAGTTCAGTTCTTATGTATATTATCGAAACTCGGAAGATAAATCTACTGCTTTTGTAAGTACTGTTTTGAAAAGCAGATTACATAGATAAAATAAGACAGTTCAGTAGATCTGCATATAAATGATTGAAGAATTTAAAAGAAGGGCTCTGATTTCTGAACCAATTCTGTGCAAAAACTGAATTACATGAGTCTTTCATCAATCTTAAGCTTTCAGTAAGTTTTAAACTTGAAACTTAATTCAAATATAAACCCCTTTTGCCAAAATTAAAATCATAACAGTTAATTGAGTTGGTTGTTGATGAACAAATCAAATCAAATTGAGCAACTTGTCTGTTCTTGTAACTGACTAGTGGTCTCTCTCTTTTATTCTAAAGTATTTTCAAGTAAATGTTTCATTTACCTCTCCACAGAACTTCTAAAATTGGAAGAAGACATCTATGGTATTTGCAAGAGCTGGCTTGAGGACCTGCCAAGCACGCACAAACAGCGGATAACTCAGCACTTTGGACAAATTCCGAACAAAGACCCCGACCCCCAGGCCTCACCGAACGGACCCAACTGGCACTGGTGGGTAGTGGCTATTCTTCCTCTGGACCCGAGAGTGCAGCTAGCGCTCCTGACAATGACCTCCTATAGTGAACGCTTGCTCGCCATCAAAAAGGTGCTAGCTTATCTGAAGAAAAAAAGCGGCAATTGACTAGCTTCTTTTGCAATCTTCCTTGATCATCCTTTGTATATTTTTGTATCTTTTTCATTGGTTTTAATATCAATCGCAATTGGATTATGTGACTAGCTTTGCAGGCTAGGAGACATCTGTGCTAGAAGTGAACAGTGTTGGAACACTTTCAAAAGTGCCATGATGTTTCAATGATGTATTCACATGAACAATCGGTGAATGGTTGTGATTTGTACATTGGAGCAGCGTAACCATGGAAACTGAATCGTGTCTACCTCAAACTCTCCAGCTGTGTAGTGAAAGTAGAATGCTTAACTTAGCGGTGGACATGCTGTAACTTCCTCGTAGAATCTGAGGACGATATGTAAAACCACAAAATGTGACCCCTGAGCAGGTTCTTACGGAAAATAGAAGCAAGAAAACTCCTTATTGCCCAAAAGAATAAAATGGACTATTATTCTTAACACCCTGCAATGATTTGTTTATGAATATTTTCATTTTGTACTCTCCATATGCAAAACTGACTTGCATGAGTTACCTCCCTTGATTAGTGTTTGTGGCTATGTGAATAAGCTTCAAATTTGATGAGAGTTCTTGAGTTTCTTCCTCAGTTGATGCTAAATTTGTAACTGACTTCTTCATTGTATCCGTGAATATTAAAGTTATTTCTTCTGTTATTTTCAAGAACAAATGTTTGTTTTCGCACAAAAGTTACATCAATTGTTTACTTCATAGAGACTGAATAACTTTTGATAAATTGTGATGTCTTTATCAGAAGATCAAAACTATGGTGATTGGAGAGATTATTTATATAATGAACTTATAAGATATGTTCAGGTGATTTTTTAACATTTGTTTTGTAACCATGGGTTATACATTTATTAAATGACAATTATACTTTGTGTGTTAATTGATTGCAAATGTGGTAACATACTATCCAAACTCCTTCATTATAGTCGCCATTGTGATAAGAAATTCCTAACAAAAACAACCTCTTGGCTTTTTCTAAATATACTCCCTACAAACCAATTCCATTTTCTAATTTTTGAAAAAAAACCCTCTCTTTTAATAATTTTGGAAAATTGAAAACTTTTACATAGCATTTACATTTAAATTACAGTTAAGGGTATAGGGCAAAAACTTTCAATTCAGTAATAGTCATGGTTTTCTCTTTACTTGTCTCCTTGAAGCTTGGGCTCTAGATGGTTAAAGTCATTAAAACTAAGGTTATTGAGTCGGAGTTCAGCTACAAAAACATTGTACTTCAAAATTACCTCCCTTTTTATAAGTACTTACCGTAGTGGAGTTCTTGATAAAGCTAGTCATTTTTAAAATATATTTTGTCTGGCTTTTTCATAATGAGAAATGATTTTAGTTCATTAATATATAAGGTCTTTTGAGATGCATGAAAATGTTGAGATATTATCTCATAATTTGTAGTTGTTACCGGACTAAATTATTCTGAATACACTCTACAAAATGGTTTATCAGTCTCCCTAACAGCAGGTTTTCAATGATACTGCATATCAAATTTAATGCAGATATTGTGTTTTGTCGATACCCTTTTTACCTCATTGATGTGATTGATTACATTAATTTATGGACTGTTTACCTCTGTATTATCACCTATAGCTCTTTGGTAAAGATGAATACCAACTTAAAGCATTGTTGAAAAACCAACTAGATAGTGTTGAAATTGCCAACTAGATAATGAACAAATGAACTAGTTTTATTTTGGATGACAGTTAATGCAATGGTTCATATGCTTGTACTCTTCCAAAGCCTCATTGCAAAAAAAAATCCTGACGATCAATTGATGGTGACTTACCAATAATTCTTACATTAATATACAACCAGTGGTGGACCCCCTCCCTTCTAAACCCCCTCCCCCAAAAGCCCCCCACCACCTGACGGCCACTGATACCAAAAGTTGAGGTTGGCTATTTCGGTGGAATCCAAATCCATCAACAAACATGTAACCTTGAATATATAATTGACCCAAAATTTGTCAAATAAGCTAAAAATTATTCAACCAAATAAGTGTTACCAATTTGGTAACATCAATTAGTGCTTGGGTTTGTAAGATTTGTGAGAATATGATTGGATATTTGTTTAACTCCTTTTTTTCTAACATTTAGGGTAACAAATGGGTATATCCACAAATGAATGTCAATATATTTACTATTCTTTACTAAGAGCCACAATTTCCTCTGTAAAGGTTTTACTCTTTTTATGTAATTCTCATGGATTTGTAAATATTTGTGAATAAAGATTTAATACTGAATTAAAGAAAACATTCTGTTCATTTGTTATTTGTGCCTATGCTCAGATGTTTTAGATTTGAATATTTAGTTGGTTGCTAATTGCTATTAAGATTCAACACAGTGGATTTATATCTCATCACACCTGAATGGTCAGATTGGCCCATGGCAAGATCCAGGGTCCGTCTGTGTAAACATTTATCATTTTAGACGTTTATCATTTCAACTTCTCCTCCAAAACTGCCATACACCCGAAGTTAAAATGTACCTTGCAAATAACTTATCGGCATTTGTACATTTGGGTCTGACCCTCCCTCAAATTGGGTGTGGCAGGCATTTTCCTTAAAAAATCTTAAAATTTCTTCTTCTATAAAACTATTGGTACAGAAGACTGAAGTTTTATGAGTTATGTTTCTGAGTCAAATTTGTAACTACAGTGTTGACCCCCCTCAAATAGGGGCGTGGCAGGGTGTCCTCACTCAAATATTCTTTCATTTATTTTCAAGAAATTATAAATGCTAAGAATTTCAAATTTTGAAATTATCATCCTTTTAGGTTGGAGATTAAGATGAGTGAGTTTCATTATCCTACCCCAAATGATATGGTCGTGGCAGGAGTGCATGTAGATCTCATTTAAATCAGATGGAAACTTGTCCCTCGTACCGTGCTGCAAGAAACACAGCGCCGTACGAGGGACAATTTTCGAGCTGATTTCATTGAGATTGGAGTGCATGTTTAAGGTGATTTACCAAATTTTTGCTGAAGGAAGCTCAAATTTTCAGAATATCACCTTTTTTCCATGAAGACTAAAGTTAGTAGATTTTGTCCTGACAACCCTGCAAATAGTCCGTACACTAGCAATCATGTTGGGGATGTAAAATTTTGAGATTACGATCTCTGTAGGTTTGAGACAATTATGTGTAAATCTCCTTAAAGGGGGATAGGTGAGAAAGGATATTTTGCAGATTAAGAGCTGTTTTTGAATGCATTAACAGAATTCATGAGATTTAAAAATACAAACATACTAGAATGTGTAATTGAATATAAAAATATAGTTACTTCCTGCCTGCTTCTACCTTGTTTGCAGAGTCATAATGAAACGTGCACTGGAGGCCTACTTGCCCAATGACTTTAGGTTAAAAGCTTGAAAACAAAGATAAATAAATCGGATAAAAAATGTGAAAAACACAGAATAAACACGTTTACAAGAGCATGAATTCACAATTTTTTGACCAATCAATACC
This sequence comes from Phorcus lineatus, assembly GCA_921293015.1. Lineage (NCBI taxonomy): Eukaryota > Metazoa > Mollusca > Gastropoda > Trochida > Trochidae > Phorcus > Phorcus lineatus. The sequence continues at coordinate 36,054,902 of OV121087.1, read as the reverse complement.
TTAATGCCCGCCATTTGAAGTGACACGTACAAAGTATAATTCAAGATTTTTAATGTGGCTTTAGTAAGAGCCAAAATACCTTAAGACATGAGTTAAGTTAAACTCGCCACCCTCAACTTGCATCTTTATCTCTAGAATGCCAAAGTTATGATATTTTCCCATTAACATTAGAAAAGCAAATATCATCGCTTCAAGAGTCCGCGACTTAACCAGGTGTTCATTATGATCACGTGCCAGACAGACAGACAGATAATTTTATTAATGTCTCACTCGTTACATAAAATACTACGTTATGTTTAGAAAATATGAAACGACCAGTCGCTCAGCGACTTACGAGAGACAATAAAACAATGTATACATGTACTAAAACATTAAAGATAAGATATACACATAATATATACATATAAATATAAAAAATGACTAAACATTACAGGTATATAATTAAAAAATATTCAATAAGAATATCTGATTACATTATCTTTATAAAATTTCCCGACGTTTATGTAATAATATCACAGCAGGTTCTGGAAACGATAAAAGTTAGGTCACGGGAGCTAAAAATAAAGGCAAGTTTCCGATCGTGCCCGATATTCCCGAACAACACCTCTGCATGAACACTGCCGTGGACTTTAGCTCAGGACTTGAATAAGAATTTATTAGATATATCATAACTTGTCACACAATCGTTAAAAGACAAAAAAAATTTTTGTAGGAAAATGTCACCTTTAAACATTTACGAAATTAAAACATAGACAGCATTAATGTCTAAATTCATTACGGATACTTCTTTTTGATTTTGTTCTTTATTATGGAAATTTAAAAAAAAAACAACTAATGGAGGTTGATTTTGAACTCCGGAGGAATGGGAAGGGGCATTGAATGGACTTGATTGATAACTTGGCTTCATTAGGCATGTTTTCAATATTTTTATGTCTTTTAATGTTTGTGAACAACATTTTAATCATGAATGACTTGAGTGGTAATGGTTGGCTGTTATATGTCTATCCACGATAGCTTACTTTTATAACACCTATATGTACTCGATTATATCCCTGTCCGAAAGTATTTTATCAATCTCATTGAAATCAGCCCGAAACTAATCGCTCGTACCTCGTGTAATAAAACAGGGTTATATTTTGGCCAATTCTTAATATTTTATGAGCGCTTCAAGAGCTTTTGTACTATTAACATCCTGCAAGAATTAATATGTTAATTTGGTAAACAATTTTATTGTTTTTACTTTGTTTGGAACGTCTATTATTATTCCTAAGAATATGAATTTGGAAGAGTTTTGTTATTTTATAATTAATCAGCTGATTGTCACAACATAACTGTAAAACATTAATTATTAGTTTCATCATTTAATGAATTACTATTTTGTTATGTGCTAATAATGAATAATGATAGACGTTCCAAACAAAGCCAATATTATGGCGCCACTATGTTTTTGGTGTTGTGAAAAACAATGGCGGTAATGAACAGAAAAGAATTTCTCTTTCTTCTTTTCGTGTTGAATAAAAAATAGAAGACGGATCCCGGTACACACATGGAGGACTCTATACTCGCTACGTTTATTGAACGTAGCGAGGTACGAGCGATTAGTTTTGGGCTGTTTTTAATGAGATTGGTATTATATAAACTGTCTCTATTGTTCAATCAAGAAACTGATATTAGACCCTGTATCTTTCGTTTTTCATTGAAGAGCATGTTAACTGTCCCCCGTAATGCATATGTTGAATAAATATCTTGTAGAAAAGTTAATTAATAAAAAAAAGTTATAATGAATACATGATATGGTTCATCTCATTTAGTCATAATTGTTTAGTGGAAGAATGAAATATTTAGATACTTCTCTTCTTTAGAGTGTAGTCTTTTGTGCTAAACAACAATTTTTACCCCTTCTGATTTTGACCTCATTTCATAAATGTCAAATTTTAGTGTTCCAGTGTTAAAAGAATAGTGTTTTTCGTGTAGAAGTACTCTATGTCGATTCTATTTCGTTAGTCATATGATTATTAGAAATTCGGTTTGTTCTCCAACTTATTATACATTTTCTGACATGGACCAACTGCAGAAATAAGCATACCATCGTTAAAAATAAAATTACCAAAGCTTATCAAGAATCCATCGAATCTTTTTAACAAACCAAACGTCATTTTAGGGGCTTATGCGTATTAGTATCAATAACAGAGGCGGTGGCACTTTTTCTTTTTAGATAAAAGTGATATAAAAAATGAAAATAAACGTTTCAAATTGAAAGACAAAATAATCAAAAGAAACAGATTCGAAACGAACGTGCCATGACCGGATAAGCTATGCAAATCCATTTCTCTACCTCATATGATTAAAAGGCATTCACATAAAAATGACCGCCAGTGGATTTTGCATGAGACTTGATTATTACTTATACAGCTACGGCTTGTCAGATTGAGCAAAGAGATGTTTTGATCGTCTGAAGATGATACAATTGGCATATACTAATGTTTATTTCCGAAATATTTTCATAAAACGTGCTACTGCCCCTTCAAGCCTTGCTACAATGATTCAGCTGATTCAATCATTCAATCATTCAATCATTCAATCATTCAATCAATCAATCAATCAATCAATCAATCAATCAATCATAGGTAGATCACATCAAATTGCTCGTTTTTACAACATTTCTTCAAAATATCATTGCCAATAAATATACATTGCAAGATTCTGTAGTAAAAGAGCATTCGTATTTTTTAGCAATTACAATCGTTTAGTTCTATCTGGGTAATTATTGGACTATGGTTTAAGATATTTTTGTCTTCTATCGACAGGGCAGATTATTATTGGGGAAACTTTTCAAAAAACGGACTACTGTCCCCTTCAGTATTGCTTCAATAATTCAGCTGATCAAGAAAGCAGGGTCGGGGCTGTCAATGAGCCATGCGAAATGTTTTGCTCTTTTGAATTTCCGCTACAGATATTTTGTTGTTATTAACACATATAAGGTTCTTCTTAGGAATTTAAATCTGTCTTCCATTGCCTATACATACTACTCATTACTTGATATAATTTCTGTGAAGCGTTCGTAAAATATCTCTTCAAGGGCTTATCCGTACATGTAGAAGATGGAAAAATACTTAATTGATTAAACTTCCTTACCTATATGATTTTCAAAAATGGATTAAAAATATGAAAACGCAACTATTAATATCAACCATACTTGAATTGTTATCTCAAAGCATTTGAAAAATGTGTCATCTATACAAAATAATATGTTGAAAATGTATCATACAATTTTTCTCTTTTGCAATGACATATTTTCATTTCATTTTATGACCATGTGTGATTTGATATACCATCACATTTCCATAAGTGTTTACCGACCTAGATTCTACTTTTCATCACGCATAATTGTCTTTTAATACCTTAAAGGCACAAGAGCATACACACATTCCGTAGACACAACTAATCCATCTACATTACTAACGATCCACACTCAGGGAAACATGTAAGTTATTTAGCAAATATGTACTTGTCAAGGTTATAAAGTTGGTTCTAAAGTTCTTAGCTTATAAACAGAAAAGTAAAAAACGGCAGCAGCTCTGGTAAATCCACTAACGATGCCAATCGGTTAAAGGCACTATTTTACGGTTTAAATTGGCTATTCTAAGGTTTACGAGGACTTATGCATTCACTTCAGCTTTCTATCGATGCAATGAAATACTTAAAGTCATAGTCTCATTTTTGCAAGGCAAATTGTAATAAATGCCGGACAAATAGTTCGCCACTCACAGAAATCTTTCCCCTGATGTTTGCAACAATTTTCAGAACTCTGCAGGCATTCTAGCCCTCAATAATGAAGTTCAAACTACCCTACCCTACCCGAATATTATGTTTTTTGCGAGCGTTAGTCCTTACCACGTCATTTCGCTAAGGCCGTGACGAAGAACACACAAAATTTCCCAGCTGAATATCCAATGAAAATAGCTAATAGCTTACGCTTTTTCAAATATAGAAATAACAAAAAGGTGGTAAATTCAGTGAAGAATGCGTCTGTCATAAGTATCGGCGCTGCGATGACTAGATTTCCGGTGTTTCGTACTCACGACGGGATTGCACTTGATTCGGTTACCTCATCGGTCTAAAACGGCATACTCCAATAAGCTGCTTCATCCAAAACTGTAAAACGGGCATAAAAACGAAAATCTTTGCAAATGCGACAGGAAATATTTGTGTTAGTGATCAGATTTTGTTCGTGAAGAATAATTAGTTCAGTTTAGTTGCCTTACAAAAATGAGACTATAACTTTAACATTCTTTACAATTGACCTGCAATCAACAATGAAAACGTAAAAGACAGCAGCTGTCGGCTTGGACATATAAAAAAATCTATGGTTAGCTGTGCACGAAACGAATAAATCATGGACAGTTGAAACGGCTAAACTACTATTGTATGCAGCTATTGAACTGAGAACAAAACATGAAATATGTTTTATGAAAGCAATGTTATAAATTAACCTATCTAATAACACAGCATTAGCATTGTTATTAGATCAACCAAAGCGGCTGCCGTTTCCGCTTTTCTCGATATATTGGTGTGTACTAGTTAGTTTAAGTACAAATGTTCTTCTTTTGTTCTCAGTTAAGAGTTAAGGTAAATTCAAAAGCAACCTTACTAGTTCAGCCTTTTCAACTGTCCTTATTCAATTTATACCCAACTTACAATAGATTGTTATAGCTCTAAACCAATTTCGTCTGTCTTAACTTTCTCATTGTTGATTAAAAGTCAATTTTAAATAATTAAAAGTATCTCATTGATTTGATAGAAAGCTAAAGTGAGTGTCTGTGTCCTCGTTTGCCAAACTGGCCAAATTGAAACCAAAAATCATGCTATTGTGCCTTTAATCTGAGTTTCCACGTTTTCGGACATTTTTTATCCGATATTCCATATGGTTCTAATTGAATCTCGTCTTCTTTAAGATATTTATGTTCTAAATAGTAAATTATCATCTTTTTGGCTTATGAAAACTGATGATTTTCACAGCGTGGGAATAATTTGGTTGGGTTTTTTTCAGGCCCTCTTTCCGATATCTGTGATTAATTAACGTATAAGTTAGATGAAGTACAATAGTTTATGGATATTTAATTTCTTTATTAACAGCTTTGAGACGTATATAGCATATGCTTGAAAACGGATTAAGAAGCTATACCGAAACGTCGAAACTCTGTTAATAAAGAAGTTGAATATCCAGTTAAAAATCTTGTACTTCATTACCACTGCAACTTCTAGAATGCCACTAAAAGAGTTAATAGGTTAGATGTCATAAAGGGAAATAGAAGATATTAAATGAGTGTCCATGACATACTATGTTTACGACACGAGTGCTTAATATTAGTATTTCTAAATGCGCCTATGTCATTGCTTGGATGTTAATTTTTTAAGTTTCTTATGATATTATGATGCACGAATATGATATTCTGTTTATTACCGAAGTCGAGAAATCAAAGAAACTTAAAAAATTAACATCCAAGCAATGACATAGGCGCATTTAGAACACAAAGTCATATGCGAACTGTGACGTCAAAGCGTTGTTTTTGACGTGACGTCACAATGTAAAATTGTTATTTTGCCCTAGGGCATCGTATGATAAATATTACCCCCGATATAATTGTCCTCGTAGGTAATAAATTGATTAATTACCACTGCAACTTCTAGAATGCCACTAAAAGAGTTATTAAGTTAGATGCCATAAAGGGAAATTGATTTATCTGCTGCACCGGTATTTACAGGACATGTCTTCATTATAACACATGCTTCAAAGTAATTAAAAGTTATATCTTAAAGATTTATAAATTAATTTTGTGTATCAGGTATAGCATATCAAGCTTTTATAGTTGCTAAGACTTAGCTTTTAAATATATATAAATATAATGATATATTTACAGCAATTTAAATAATTGTGTTTTTACCGATATCATATTTGAAATGGATTGAATACACCTGAAGTACACAAAGACGTCAAAATCTGTTTATTCAATTTGACTGAGATATGAAGAATATGAAACGTATAGTAGAAATCTGACAATTACAAAGAAAAACGCAGAAATTCTGCAAGTTATGATATATTATTTTCTCCTTGGGCACATGATGTAAGACCATTCTATCCTATTGTTCTTTCAATTGTCTGTTACTTTCTTGTTGTCCTTATCAAAGGCAATGTTTCTAATACATATGTTATATTTGTTAAACTTAGACCCTTTTGATAAATGTTTCATGCATTATATTCTGGTTAAAGGGTCAAACATGTCATCATTCAAACCGATTACCAGTAGTCGTTGAAAAAGGAAATAACGAATAGAGCGTATACTTCATGCAGTGACGAGTGTGATGCTTTTAATGACAGAGGGACGTGTATTATCAAAGTTCCAGGTACATCACAATTTCCAGTATCGGCTTCAACTTGCGCCATCTGAATGCTTAGCTCAAGTTCTGTGAGCGCAAACTGACTATCAGGAGAAGCGTTTGCGACTTTGTAATGGGTTTTTTTTTCACATTGATTTTTCATGATCCGAGAAGAGCTTTGTAAATGACCAAGTTTCCTGTTTGGACTGTTGTAAGCGAAAGGTATCCATTAGGTTTGTTTTTCTTAAAACCCCAACACAATTAAGGGAAAAGTGTTGAAATGATCTCTTATGTAAAGGGATAAGTGGGGTAACATTTATCAAATTACTAATTGTTTTGACCTCGTTCTATCCATTTACTTGTTCATAGTTAAAGGTGCTCGGTCGTTGATTACGCCACAACGTCAATTTCTGAAAACGATATACGTGTGCAGATAATATATTATTTAGTTACTAACCTCCGACAAGTGACCTTAGCCTGTTATCTATATAACATGTAATCGACTCATTCCCACAGAAGTAATGAAAATCATTACCCAGATCCATCGGAGTTACCTGCCCGTCACTAACCCACCGGGTGGCGTGACATGTCATTCACATTACAGAGTCGGTAGTGTGCAGACGTGATTTCTGTATCTCTCCCGATTGTGTTGATATATATCTATTCATAACGTGTTTTTGTTGATTAATTAGACTCTAATTACCTTTGTCCTGTTTGTTGTGCTGAATTCAGTCTTGCGAGTGGATTCGGTCAGCTTTCAGGAGTGTCTTGTTAGCACAGCGTGTTGACCTACTTTAGTGTGCGTGGTCGGTGCACGTGCAGCTCGTGCAGCCCGGGAGTGGGACGGGTGCGCTACCCCTCGGCGTGACAGCTTGATTGCTTCGGCTGGCGCTTGGACGGGTGCTTGCCGCCTACCGCTTGCCGCCTGCCTTCTTCTAGGCGAGAGGGCTCTGTCTGGGCGGGCGCTTGCCGCCTGCCGTCTGCCTCCTGCCTTCGACTAGGCGATAGGCGCCTTCCGTGTGGACGGGCGCTTGCCGCCTGCCGTCTGCCTCCTGCCTTCGTCTAGGCGATAGGCGGTTCCGTGTGGACGGGCGCTTGCCGCCTGCCGTCTGCCTCCTGCCTTCGACTAGGCACTAGGCGCTGCCGCGTGGACGGGCGCTTGCCGCCTGCCCTCTGCCGCCTGCCTTCTTCTAGGCGCTAGGCGCTGTCCGTCTGGACGGGCGCTTGCCGCCTGCCGCCTGCCGTCGGCCGTCTTCTTAGGGATAGGTAGTAGGCCGCCTGGTCGGGCGCTTACCGCCTACCCCCTGCCGCCTACCGAGGCGTGGGTGTGGACCGTTGGACGGGGTTGCCGTCTGCCGCTTGCGGCCCCTGACGCTCGGGCGCACAGGGGATGGATTTGGTTCGCCGCGACTCAGCGACCCCGTACCGGGCGTTCTGCGGACGGTGCGGGTCACGCAAGTCGGCGAGCTACGACCCTCATGTCGTCTGTCGCCTGTGCAGGAATACTTGCCCGGAGGATAACCGGTGTGTAGAGTGTGAAGACCTCTCCCCGGAGCAGCACAGACGCTACCGCTCTTCCATTCGGAAGAGCGAGTCGGCGAGCCGCTGCAAGGCCTCTAGGCGCCCGACCCCGGGTGCGTCTGCCGCCGTAGGTAGGCGCGTGTCGCCGGAGAGGTCGGACCTCATCATCTCCGAGGACGCAGGGGAGTTTGACGCTCCGTCCTCCCTGGCGTCGGACGTGGGGTCCCTCCGCTCTGACAGGTCCATTCGTGACCCTCTGTCACGGGACACCCCTCTGACCGTGTCACCTCCTCGTGACTTGTCGCCCGAGGAGGGTTCTGGTCGCGGCTCTCCCTCCCCTCCGCGGGGGGAGCACCGTAAGAAGGCGAAGAAGGGGAAGAAGCGATCTAGGTCGCTGCATCTTCCTGCCTTCGACGCCAAGGCCTTCAAAGACGATGTCCTTTCATCCGTTAGGACCATGATGCAAGAGTTCTCCCAGAAGGTGTCTGGGGGACAAGGCGGGAAGGACCCACCTTCGTCACCTCCTGTGACGCCGACTACCAGGCGCGTCCGCCGAGTGACGCTGGTGTCGCCGCCTCCCTCTCCTTCGGACACGTCGGTGCCTCCCTCCCCAGGGTCGCAGTCTGAGGACAGAACCGGGGGGGAATCCCCCTCTCGTGTTCCTCCGTTGTCCGCTTCAGGCGGCCTACGTGAGGAGGAGGCACCCGACCAGGGTGAGAGGATGGCGGCCATCGCTGACTGGTGTCAGCTGACCCTTCAGGAGGTGGACGAGGAGTGTAGCTTCTCGAAGCAAGCACGATTTGAGACTTTCTGTCAGGAGGAAGAGGTGGTGGGGCCGCGAAGCGTCCGCTTCCCTCCCCACCGCCTTCTCCTGACAGCGGCGAAGGATTTTGACACCCAGGTGTCTTCCGCGGCGCCGGGCCGTCTTGTTCCGCCTCTGGTGATCTCGGATCGTCAGAGGTCGGGGCTCCCGGTCGCCGCCTCGCCCATACCGCTTTCTCCCCCCGTCTTGGATGACGATATCAGGCGTGTGGCAGCGCCAGGAGTCGGTCATTCAGTGTATGACGGGCACTTGTCCCATCTGGACAAGGAAGCCAGGAGCATCCTGGGCATGGCGAACTCCGTCGCCCATGCTTGTCAGGCCATGACCGCCTTCTCCAAGGAGGCGGGGATGGAGAAAGGTGCGAAAGCACTGTATCGGGGGTTCGGTTCCGTGGCAGGGAACCTAGCCCAAATAATGCTGAGTGCCTCCCGCATCTCGGCGGGAGTCACTAACCTGAGGCGGGACGGTTTTCTTGCGCGTACGAATCTCCCGGCAGAGATGCGTACCCGCCTCAGGAACGCGCCAGCAGCGTCGTCGACGCTGTTTGACGGCCAAGTCGCAGAGGCTCTGCGACACCGCCAGGAGACCCAACAGCAGGAGCTGACCAACCGGTTGGCAGCGGGAGGCGGCAGGGTCTCCTCGGCGGTGACTACTCCGAAGAAGCGCAAGAGTGGCGCTCCGCAGGCCCCCGCCGGCTCTAGGACCGGCGGGGTTTCCTTTCGGGACGGGGGCCGGCCAGGCAAGGGCCGCGGCGGCTACAACGCCGGCCCCTCTCCAAAAAGGACACCCAGCAAGTCGCCAGGTGGCAAGGGACGCGCCTACGGAGGCACCTACAAGAGGAGGTGACTCCTGGGCGCCTCCGCTTCTGCCGCCGGCAGTGGTAGAGGTTCGAGACGGGGCCGTGGGAGGCCGTCTTTCAACTTTTGTGGCCAACTGGAGACAGTTGGGCCTGGACGAGTACGTCTGTCAGACGCTGGAGCGTGGGTTTCGTATACCCGTGCACACCCGCCCCCCCTTGACTTGTTCGCCAGTGGAACGTCCGCTGGAGCCGGATCGGCTCGCGCGCACACTGGAGCAAGTGGAGATTTTAATCACCAAGGAGGCGGTGAGCGAGCTTCCGCTCCAGGGTCTGACACCGGGGTTCTACTCTCCAGTGTTCGTGAGACCGAAGAAGGACCCGAAAAAATGGCGGCTGATTCACGACATGAAACAGTTCAACCGCTCCTACCTCGAGCGGCCGCCATATTTTCGGCTCTTGACCGTGCGGTCTATCATGCGGTTGCTACAACCATACAGCCGCATGGTGTCGTTGGACCTCCAGGACGCGTACTTGCATGTCCCAATCCGCCCCGCGGATTGCAAGTACCTCCGCTTCGTCCTGGCGGGCCGTCACTTCCAGTGGAAGGTACTACCCTTCGGAATTTCAACAGCCCCTTGGTTGTTCACTCGGGTGACCCAACCTATCGTCCAGTTCCTTCACGGGCACGACATCCAGTTTGCGATGTACCTGGACGACGGGTTCGGGAGCCACTGCTCCCCGTCAGTTCTGGCCGGACAAAGGGACTTTGTGATCGCGTTGTTCAGACGCCTGGGTTGGCTTGTCAATCTGGACAAGTCGGACTTGGTGCCGACGACCGTCGCTCGTCTTCCTGGGCGTTCGTCTGGACACGACGCAGGACAGGGCCTTTGTCACGGAGGAACGGAGGGGGCGCTACAAGGAACTCCTAGCGGACGCGTGTCGCGGGCCTCTCTCGCTCCGACAGTGGCAACGTCTTCTAGGGTTCTTGACTTCAGCTCAAGACTTTACCAGGAGGGGGAGGCTTCACCTCCGGCCCCTCCAGATAGTACTGAACGGGCACGTTCGGGAGGTATCTTGCGGCCATCACATCAGGATGCCGCAGGACCTCATTCACCACCTACGATGGTGGCAGGACGGAAGCAACGTCCTGGCGGGGGTTCCCCTCCGGCAACCCCCCGCCGGGAGCCAGTTGTATGTAGACGCATCCACCCAGGGGTGGGGCGCACACCTGGGGACCGACCAAGCGGCAGGCGTGTGGGCGCCGGCGCAAGCCGGCCTTCACATCAACTTCCTGGAGTTGAACGCCATACGCCTGGCAATCGACCACTGGTCGGGTCGCCTGAGGGACGAGGTGCTGTGTGTCCACACAGACAGCTCGACAGCAGCCTGGTCGATCAACAAGCAAGGATCGACCAAGGCGGGATCATTATTGCAGTTGGTGATGGAGTTGTTTCAACTGGTGGACGAACTCAACATCTCAATAAGAGCGGTGCACATCCCGGGAGCAAAGAACGTCCTCGCGGACGCTTTGTCTCGCCCGGACAAGCCTCCGTCTACGGAGTGGATGTTGCACCCTCGAGTGTTCGAGGCGATCTGTCTCCAGTTCGGCAGGCCGCATGTCGACCTTTTCGCGACACGGCTCAATCACCAGCTGCCGGTATACGTATCCCCAGTACCAGACCCTCTGGCGTGGGGATTAGACGCGCTCGCGTTAGGATGGGAGGGGATGGACGGTTACGCTTTTCCCCCCCCTGCCATTCTGACTCAAGTGGTGGCGAAAATCCAGGAGACGAGACGCTTGCGTCTGCTCCTGGTAGCACCAAAGTGGCGGGCAAGGCCGTGGTATGTTCCCCTCCGGAGACTTTGCACTCAGGAGCCGGTTCCCCTGCCAGTCAGGTGGGACCTTCTCAGGAGCAACCCAAGCAGACGAGTGCACGAGAACCCTCAGGTTCTCCATCTGCACGTCTGGGTTGTCTCCAAGACGGAATGAGGAGTGCGGGGTTTTCGGAGGCGGTGGCCAGTGCAGTGGCAACCTCTCAGCGGTCGTCCACGCGCAAGCTGTACGACTTCCAATGGGCTTCCTTCATGACCTTTTGCGAAGGGAAGGGGTTCGATGTGCGCTCGGTAACGGTGCCCCAGGTCGCGGATTACCTGGTCCACCTACGCACAGTGAGGAAGCTTAAGGCTTCCTCCATCAACACGAACCTCGCGGCCATTATGTCCGTCCTCCGCAAAAAGGATCCCGGGTTGGATATCTCGGTCCTTAAGGAGCTCATTAGGTCGTACAGGAGCGTGGATGGCCGCCACAAACTGAGACCGCCAGAGTGGGATCTGGCGATAGTGTTGAATCACCTCAAATCTGAGCACTACGAGCCGCTGACGGACACGACGCTGCTGCGTCTCACCATTAAGACTTGTTTCTTAGTGGCAATGGGGTCGGCGGCCAGAATATCAGAACTGCACGCGTTGCAAGCTGATCTGCTCAGGTTTGAGGTGAGAGATGGAGGGTCGGCAACCCTGGGTCTGGCACCGGAGTTCTTGTGTAAGAACCAGGGTGCGGACGAGCGAGGACGGACCTTCAATCTGCCGTCAATCTCCCCGGCTATCGAGCCGACGGACGAGCAGGAACGTCTCCTCTGTCCGGTACGTGCTCTCCGCGTCTACGTGGAGAAGGCGCGGACGTTGAGACAGGGGAGGCGCAGGCTTTTCCTGCCCCACTCCCAGACGAGCTCAAGGGAGATTGACAAGAGGCAGTTGGGGGTCTACCTCAGGTCGGCGGTCATAGACGCCTACAAGGCGGCGGGACTACCGGCGCCGGCGCGGACCAACCCGCACGAGATCAGGGCCATATCGGCGACGATGGCCCTGCATAGCAATTTGTCAGTGGCGGACATCATGGCCGGCTGCTTCTGGAAGTCGGGCTTGGTGTTCGCCAATCACTACCTGCGCGATGTCTCCACGGAGGACCTGGAGGGCGTAGCCCGTCTGGGGGTGCAGGTCTTTGCCCAGCAGCGAACCACGGGGGCCCCCCCTGGCAGGGGGCGCAACCATCCACACTGACGGGACCTCACGAGTAGAGAGGGGTCTCTTAAACCCATTTGAATAAATTGCTATTGAATGGTTATAGTGGTTTTGTGGTGTTTTAATTAGGGATCGTCGACTGCGAGAGGTCAGACAATTACTAATCCTAATTAGAACGGTCGCTCGCTATGTCGCCGATCATCAGACCAATCTTGAGAGTTACCGCTATGCGACGAATTCTACCCGCCTCCTACAGTGGTATCAGGCTAAGGTCACTTGTCGGAGGTTAGTAACTAAATAATAGTACGTTTTTGGTTAAACGTCATTATTTTTACTTACCGTAGACAAGTGACCGTCGTCATACCCGTCCCGCCTCCCCTCTTACGCATTCGTCGTTAATTGGGACTCCTAGGTAATGTGAATGACATGTCACGCCACCCGGTGGGTTAGTGACGGGCAGGTAACTCCGATGGATCTGGGTAATGATTTTCATTACTTCTGTGGGAATGAGTCGATTACATGTTATATAGATAACAGGCTAAGGTCACTTGTCTACGGTAAGTAAAAATAATGACGTTTAACCAAAAACGTACTATAATTGGCACATCTCTTGTATTTAACTATCCGGAATCATCAACGTCGGCCAAATCACCGTTCGAGTACAACGAATGTAAGGAATCGGCTAATAAGATACCGTATGACCACTAACGACAAATGACAATGCCAGGCAGCGACTTATGTGGATTCGAGTTGTAAGAAATTGAAACATGAGATCATGAGAAGGATATATATATATATATATATATGCTTCATGCCAAACGTTTTCATGGTAGTAATACTTTGCACCTGCTTTTTAAAGACAAAGTACACATTTGCTTTTTGTAGTGAAATTAACATAGTAAGATCTGTACACGTGAAAATGCGTTTATATTCAGAAAATTGCTCATATCAAGCGATTAAGTCATATGCAAACTCTCGTTGTGTAACATGTAATATGTGTAATGTTAAACGATGGTTCGAAAGAAAATAATTGTACTTTGCCAAATATTTTTGAAATTCCATTAAAGCGAGACTGTGTCCAGAATAAAAATGAGACTCATCGTTGTCGACCCGGGCTAATTAGCTAGCTGAGTTTATAACGACGTGAACGCATTCAGGCTTTAAGCATACTTTCTTGGTGCACATTATTTTGTAAGATTGACTGATAACAGTAACCAAACATGGGCGGATGATGGAAATTTTATTCTCAAACTATTCCTTTCATAACTTATACAGTGCTTCACGGAATGTACAAAAGTAACTCAACAAAATATAATCATAGAAATGACGAATGGGACGCGATAGTAGAAATAGATAGAAATTTGGCCTGAAAAAAAAATAATTCCTTATCGATTTACTGATCAGAATCTAATTATAAAACTTATTGAAAAGTCTTCATAACCGTCCATTAAAGCAAGCTAAGTATGATGATGGACGGATAGTTTCAGATTACTTGTGGTTGAAGTATGTGTGAGGTGTTTATGACAACAATATCATTTACCCATAATGGACGCTGATCAACAGACAAGAGTTAGGGACCTGTTTAAGCCCCCTGTCTAAGACCTGACCCCTCGACCAATGGCGAAACAAGAAGAGTATCATTTGATGGACGGTATTGGTTCAACGGTGTCACGTGTCATACCGGCAAATTGATACTCAATTCTGGTGGTCTGCAAAGGATCAACGATCTCCTCAACACATATTTTGATAAGGAGAAAAGCTTAACAGGAATTTTAATTATCGTGACGTGGCACAATTGCTTCTCTCACAAGGTTGAAAAGACAGCTGATTTCCCCTGACGTTTACTCTTAATGCCCCGATAGCTTCTTTATTCTTCTTCCCAATTGAGAATAGTAATTGACAAAAACATTCCACACCTTCAAGCGATTCGTCAAACCAGTAGACAGGTTGGAAAATATCTAGCTACAATCGTGTTTACCTGGGGTCCCTTACTGTTTGACATTTTTCTGTAAACACCTTGTAATCATTTGATAGAGAAATGGATTCCTTAGCTTAATCGATTATGGTACGTTAAATTTTAAACTGCTTCTTTTTAACAAAACAATTATTTCCTTGCAGTTGCATTTATCTTCTTTTTTTGTGTGTGTAATCGGCCCTTTTACCTAAAAAGGTGCTAGTGACCCTTTATTTAACCTTCGACGGAACTGTAAAGCATTGTAGAAGCGTTTTTACATCATACATGTACCATGATTTTACATACGATATTCCAAATCTCTCCGTTCTGAGCAGCAGATGCTACTCACAGTGCCAAGAGTGAAACTGGACAGATACGGCGGGTGATCATTTGCCTATTCTGCAGCAGTCGAATGGAACAAACTACCCATCGAAATACGGAAGTGCCAGAGCTACCGGACATTCAGAAAAACTAAAGACCCATTTATTCAGAACTGCTTTTTCTTAAACAATAGACTTTCAGCGCTTTGAGCACGCTTTATTGCATGGATACAGCGCTATATAGATTGACAATGGTTATAACTATGACTATATATAAAAAGAACAGCATCATGAAAGAACATCAGATCAATCTAAATAATCGAAAACGTACTACTGCCCCTTTAATTCAAGTTTTAAACAAAAGGATCTTGTAATTGGATGATAGCATCTGGTAAATTGAATGATAAGGGAGCAGGAATTGTTCTTCTTCATTAATCCATAATTCATTTAGGATTAACAGAAACCATGATCGAGAAGACATTTAAAGTTTTCTCTTTTTTTGTTTGTTTGGCCTTATAGGTTCACTTATTGCCATGTCCATAAACATTTATCAGATGGGCTATTGCTATCTTGAAAAAGAGGCAACGCTGAACCACCTGAAGGCGAAGAAGCAAGTCGACATTATATTTAGGTTTTTAGTAAGGCAGGTTTTAGAATCATGAGTAAAGTATTGCTTTCTAGCTTTTTGAGAAAAATCAAATGATGAAACGAACCATCAGTAAGGTTAACAAGATACATACATACTCACTCCCCCATGCAGAACACACACGCATACAATGTATATACAGAATGCAAAATATGAACTTATTACAGGGATAAGTATATGAATATGTAAAAGCAAGGATACAGGTACGCACAAAAGTTATAATACCAGGTAGCGTTTAGGAGAAGGCTCACCTGACACCTATGTTAAAAAGCCAATCAAAAGGTGTTTACGCTGACAGAGGTAAGTTACCTGTAACCTGAGAGGTCAAATTTAAGAACCTCAACAAGCTCATTGGCCAGTTATCTTACAAGCTTGTCACCCCGGCGTGAAACGCTCGCCCTGTGGAAACTTATTATACACTCTAATGTATTGAGAACATAAGTGATAGAATACGATACTGTTATATCTTGCCGCCTTCAACCCCTCTAGACAGATTCATCGGCCCAGACCACTCCGCATTTGCATTTCTATTCAAAGCTGTTTTAAGACCACAAATGACCACCGTTCAAATGAAAAGAAAACACGACAACTTTGTACAATTTCCGCTATTAGATCCTACCTCTATTCTGTTAAGGTCGTTATTTTATAGCTGTGACATATTTTTATACAAACTTGGTTAGCGGTTTCCAGTTCGCAACATAACGTGTTTTGAAGTTTCTGAATTTAAGATTTTCGCTTGAATACACGGTAACCAAAGGAATGGGTTGAAATGTTTTAAAAGAGAATATAAAAGTTCCACAACGTGATCGGGTTCATACTACCGATATCAGATGAGGGCTATATGATATCAAAACTCATTTAAACGAATGGAGCGTTAACGATGTTTGGCAAACAACACAGCAAACAAAGTTTCAAAGCCTATTCGGTGACAACCTTTTCGCTTTACATGAAAACTGAATGCTATTAATATACAAGTGCAACAATATTTGACCAAAAAAATTTGATCGGTAAAAAAATGTGTATCAATATTAGTTACGTTTTATCTACATATACGTGTGTGTACCAGGAATTGGTATTACAATTGACACGAATATTAAAGCATTCTTTTTGAAGTTTCGTATACCTTAACACTATCTCCTCTATTCCCATTGAAAAGATATAATTTTGTATTGTAAGTTTTTCAACTAATGTTTTTTAATGCCATTTAAGCTTTTTATCCCTTTTTAGATTTGGAGAAGAATACATTTTGGTTACGTTCAGTGGTTTAGATTTTATCCTAAATAACAATAAATATAACTATCTAAATAGGAAAGTATATCAAATACACATTTTTTTTCTTAATTTTTTTTTGTGTGTGCAAAACTCCAAAAATGAGTATGATCATATGTTGCCTTGAGAGAACTTCATACGTCTAAACAATTCATACACTATTTAGTGGTTTGAGTTTATCAGTTATAAAAGGCATTATGTTCTCCTTCAGGAAAACATCTTTAAATAACTCTAATTGTCATAAACGTTAAAAAAATCATTTTTATAAGCTTACCCCTAAACCGGACTTTGCTCCTCTAGAACTTCCAATTTTTGCAGAGAGTCTTGAACACCTGCTCAAAATTTCTAGACCTTACTTCCAATCTCATTGAAATAAGTTCTTGCTGCTCTACGTTACGTAATGTATTATATAATATGCGCAACGTAGAGCAACAATTAAGATCTTGGACGTTCCTCATATATCAATGATGTGATGTCGCTAGTAGTAAAAAGTATACAGAGTGATTTTAATGTAGAATGCAATTAAGTCATTTACTGTTTAAATTTTAAATCAAGTCAACGACTTGCAGGAGGCGTTTACGAATATTTTTGGGGAGAACGAGAACTGAAGTAATCGAAAAGATGGACTCCCTTTTTCGTCTTTGAGGTACTTCGTGTCTTCGCCAGTTAACGAATATATAATATATTATAACGTAGATTGATAGTTTGCTTAATTGGTTAACAGTTTGAAATGAAATCAGTATCATTTAGTGAAGAACTTTCACATAGATTTCTTACCAATTAAGGGCAAACATGTGAATTTTTAGCGAGTGAAATTTTAAGCGAAAGCTCACGTTAAGCGTTCACTTTTAGATTTTACTCGCTATCACTGTTTTATAACATGTCCCTGTATTTCAAACACAGTAGGTTCATTTCCTAAGTGAACAGAAGATATATTCTACTATTCATAAAAACATTTCATCTCTTCTTCTGCCGCAACAACTCCTTTCAACAAAGAGTAAAAATGAAACTAAGATTCCTTCATACGAATCAATAAATCCTTCTCCCAGAGGCCTGTTCCCTCTGTAGGAAATCTACCATTTGAATTTCTTCGTGAGTCTCCCCCCTCCTGATAATCTACTAATTCCTCCTTTGTACTACATTCCGACTTTCTTACCCCATCCGGAGAGGAAAGGGACTCCCGGAGCTGTTCAGAAAGGGACAAATCCTGGGGTTAATCCGTTTCTGAAAAAGGCTGAGCTTACACTAACGGCGCAATTTACAGACCTACAGACTTGAGCCCCGAGAGAGAGGAACCTGCCGCTGTTCTCTTATTTAAGGTATTTATTCCTGGTTGGTTCTGACCGCGGAGGTCTGTCCCTTCACCTTGGAGCTTAAAATACTCAATACCTTCACCGAGAAGAGTAATTCAGCGGGGGAAACGTGACACAAAGTGAAGCCTACTTGACATAAGCGTTTCTTGAAGTGGTTTAATGAGATACAGCTCTTTCATGCTAGAATATGAAAGGTTTTTATATAGGTTTCAACATATTCCTTTGTCCAATGTTGCGTAAATTATGTAAAACTCTCCACCAGCTATTACTTGGTTCAATGGTTCCGTGTTGGTCCTTTAATACGGAGGGCATTTCACTTAGCATTTCACTATAACTCATCTTCCTCAACAACTTTTCTATTCAGATGGCAAGCAGGCTTCAGAGACGATCATCAATTTGAAATTATTATTAACTTAGTCATCGGCGTGATGAACGCCCTTGATACCTTTCAAAATAGGAAAATGTTATTTGAATTTCTCAAATTGTGTTGTCAGTGACAATACAGAACTTTGAATGCTCCGACTGCTCACACTTGGGCATGGATCACGATTCTCAGTATCTGAACAGAAAATACTCTAGTATAGAAACCTCAACAACCCCCGTTCGTTTGGAGCCTATTCAAGCTATTTGATTAGTATTAAGGTGTATGCGTGTAATTTATGATTACACTTCTTTATCTCAAGCGTGATGGCCAACGTCATTTTTCGATGTATCATTTGTCAATGGGTGTACTGCCTTTGTAGCGGTGTATTATGTTACGCCCCTTAACGATATCATTATATTGTAGGATAAAATGAAAATACTTACTTTAGTACTAGTGTAGGGAACAAATGGAACTGAGCAAACCGAGATAGATGGAATAAATTTAGCTTTATATGAAAGTATAAATAATGGTGTGCATTGTATGATGATTGTAAAAAATGCATTGAGATTGTATGGAATAGGACGGTTGTACATTTCATAAATCTTATTTGATAAATCCATAAGTCAATAAGTTAAAAGAGAGAAAACCCGAAATCCTCACCGTTTTAGAGTTTCACTTCAGAAAACCGACATTTTGGAAGAAAATATGTTTGACCTAAATTTGTTTGGAGAGACATCTGACACCAATTGTTTTATCAGACAAAACTGTGTTCCAAGGAATTTTATTTCTCCTTTGACGTCATACGAGATATTCCATGAGTCGTTGGATTCATATACGCTAGCCTTGGTTCATTCTATAGAGGCTGAAAAGAATCATTTTAAAGCATTGGTGTAGTGGTTAGCGTGCTGCCCTTTCACGCCATTGGCCCGGGTTCGAATCAAACAAACATTTCTAACCTGGGCCGTGTCGTGTGCTGTGTCCCTGGGAAAGACACTTCATCCACATTGCATTCAGTCTACCTAGCTGTACAAATGGGTACCTGAATTACGGGAAGGCATGGAATTACATGATCGCGCGAAGGGCTTAATAGACCGCATCGAAGTACTATTCCCTCAGGGTAATAATGCAATTTGTGCGCTTTGAGCATGATCTGTCATGGATATATGTGCGGTACAATAAAGCTGTCATTTTTATCATTATTATTATTATCGGTTTTGGCAATCTTTTCAAATTTGAAATCACTATCTAGAAGAGGTTGTGATAGGTTTTGTAAATAGATTTCTTGTAAAAGAACGTATGGTAAGCTCAGTCTCTTCACAAACATAAGGCCGGTATTCGATTTTCAATGAAAACTACATGTAGTCTTTATCATATCATGGTCATTTAGGGATGAATATGGGAGATGATTTTGATCTATCACAATCATTAATGGTATTAAGGTTTGTATTAAAACCAAATAATATGTCAGGAAAATCACAGAGTGTCTCTTTAAGTAATTGTTTGGAGCGGAATTGCTATTTCCGATTTATGTCTAAACATGGACGGAGTTACAATAAATAAAAACAGAAAGATTAATTTTAGATTTTATTAACAGTATTCAACAAATAATAAATACAATATATAATATCAACAAGTGAATGCAATATGATATAGATGTGATGATAATGGAATAATATTGATTGATAAAGTTCATTTTAAGTACAATTTTCAACTAAAGGTAATCTAACCGAGCCATATTAACTTGTCATTACAACACATAAAGTTTCTAATTATCGTATACACTAATCAATTTTTAACAGTTATAACGTTCATAACATTATAAATTTCTTCATAAATCCCTTTAACACCGAAGCACTATGAAATGGCAAGCAACAATTACGTTATCAAAAATGATTTCCATGAATATTTCATTAACGCTCAGAAGTGAAAAAATGGCAGACATCCAAGGCATCAGATGTTGTAGATACTACAGTGTCATGTCGGATTAGTAACTTTGACTGCTCTTTACTCTTGCTCGGCAACAAGTTCAAAAGACAAGTTTATCTTCAGGTGTGTGTCATTAAGGTCCGTATCAGGTTCCATGTGATGACTCGGCTCATATCGCAACTATCTCGTCAAATTTCTCTGACGGTCGCCATCTAAAAAACTCGTGTATTAGAGGTTTGCATTTACTAAACTTTTCTCCCATCTCTCACCCATCGCCGAAAAAGCCATGCATTGAAACCGAAAATCTAAGCAAACTGCAGCAAGGCCTGACCTTGACAGTGGGGGAAAGAGCTATGTCATCAACTTTATTACGTCACTGCGAAGAAGGAAGTTTGAACACAATGTCTTTACAAGTTTTTGTTTAGAAGTTGATCATCTAGGAAACGCCACAGCCAGAACTCGATTAAGTTGTTTTCCGCCTCGAAAATTTGAACTGGCGCCTATCATGGCATCGTAGAATGGCGGGGTTGTTGGGATGCTGAGTGCGCAGGTGCACAAAATGATCTTCCGGGTCACTGGTTGAATGACCGCATTCTTCACAAACATATGTTTTAATGCGCCGTTCGTTGAACGCAAACTGGAAATTGAGTCCGTGAATCTTTTTGCTGTGAGATTCAAGTGAACAACGTTGAGTGAATGCTTTTCCACACTTTTCACATTTGTATGGGCGAACACCTGAAATCATTACCAAAACAATTAAAGTTTTAAAAGATAGACAGACTTCAGTCTTTCCATATTAAATGAACCAAGAAACAAAGTAAATGAACGTAATTACTCTCTTAAAGTGTGAAATCAAATGCGTAATGGTAACGATGTTCACGGGCTACTAAAAAGGAAAAAAAGCAACATCAGAAAAATCGTTCTCATTTAGCAATTCACATCAACAACCAATTACTCAATCTTCCAAGCTTTTCTGGCACTTAAGAAGATAGTCACGACAAACCTATTGTAAGAAACAAATGACTTTCATATGATTTTGTTATAACTAATTCTCCCCTATACAATATAAATTTTTCTCTTTCCGGTTAAAATTGAACACAAGGATGCCGTCCTCTTTCTATCAAATCCAATATCGCTCTACATCTAAGAATGACTTTCCGTTTTGTAACCAAATGCGCAGGTCGCACAAGTAAGAGCCTCCTCTTACAGCAAATTAACCAGTTTTAAACAACTTCGCTCGAAGTAACTAATACCTAGGTTTGATGCAGCCAATATCTTTTGGTAGCAATTAAATTCTTCAACGTATAAAACATGACATATTGGAAGATATTTTCTACGACAAATCTGTGGAAGAATATGAAAACAATTATCTTATTATAACCAACCTGTATGTGTACGTGTATGACGCTTCAGATCGAAGGTGTCGTTGAATCCCTTGGCGCACACAGTACAGAGGAAGCGTTTAATCTCCTTGTGGGACTTGAGATGCTTCTGGAGCAGCCGCAGGGACTCGCTGGTGAATCCGCAAAGACTGCAAGTGTGACCAGACTCTGATGACATCAGGTATGGGGAACCTGGAACCATGGAATTCATCAGTTAAACATCCTAGCCTGATAAGTATTTAGAAGTCGTTAGAATTTGACATTACGTATACGTTAGGCGAACCTCCAACCATCGGACAAGCAAGTTAGGCATGGTTTATTTTGCCTGAGAACAAAATTAGTTGAGGTCACTTTGGTAACTTTCGCATTATGTCAGAAATGGAGTCTACGCTAGGAGACCATGGAACCATCGGATAAACTTTTTAAATAGGGTTTGCTTTTGAGAACGAAATTGATTGAAAGTCGTCCAGGTGACTGGGTTATATTGTTAGAATTGGATTCTTCTTTAGTTATGTGAAAGTCTCTAAAGAATCATTTTTTTTATGTTTATATTGTTGTGAGTTAAATGCTGAAGTTATTTCGAAGGCCTTTCTTAAGTTATATTCAAAATGAATTAGATATGTTTGAAAAAGAATTAACGTTCGTATGTTGATGAACGAGAGAAGAAATTGTTTTCTAGAATACACCTCCAGTTGATTTGAGTTATTACACCGGTGTGTTATTGTTTCATAATTGTCGGGTTGGTTTCAACAATAGGAAACATGTTTGATTTCTAAATAGAAAATTATGATACCATCAGTCGTATTTGCATTACTCTCATATATGTTAAATCATTTATTGTCCTTTCCAGCGAAATTTTGAACCTCGACCCTCCCTGGGTTCTAAAGCAAAGTGGAGTTCAAGGGTAGATATTCCAAGTCTGACCTATTACACCCTTATTTATTTGCTATCCTTACCAAAATTGGCTGATTTAAATCAGACTGTAACATAGCACATATAAACTTGCTAACGCACTTGAAACTTTTAGCAAAAAAAAACATTTAAAGATCCTTCATATCAGACATATCAATATACATAAAAGAATACGGTCACTCATATGGAATATTTGAATCAGTGATTATATAGTAACATAAAACCGTTACATGCTAAATTTCAAACCAATATAAACTTACCAACTTGCGTTACATCCGGGTGTACCTGTCCTGGACGTTCATTGGCCAATAAAGGATTCTTTATTCCAAATCCGTTATTGATAACCTCGACCTTCACTCCAGTCGTCTGAAAATCGTGGTAATATAGAACCTTCAATGAGATGTAGATGTAATAAATAATTTATCTATTCCTGAGAATGATTTATTTTGATTCGTGAACTTTTTATCACACAAGGAGAGAACAGACATACCTCATCTCTGGCAATGTACGTTCAGGCATAACTTTGCAAAAGAGCGCTTGTTATTTTCTTGACGGATCTTGATGAAACAATCTTATCCACATTCTTGTTTTAAATGGCTCGCAATGTAATTCAAAACCTTTCTTCTAAATGGCCTACGTATCATTTCCATAAATAATGCAGAAGTAAGTTATACATGGTCAAGTTAGGATTTGACAAAGATGCTGGAAAGACAAATCTCTCGGTGTGAAGTTCTTAAGTTTGAGTCTTTAATCTCGCGATGATTCTTACCTTTGCAAAGGGCTGAATAGTTGGGGTGTCTCTAGGGAAAACTGGGGCTGGCAGCAGCGTCACTGATTGGTCAGGAGATGTGGGATAGTCCATTTTAGCAGCAGGGTGAACAGGTACCACAGCAGAGTTATAGGAGGATGGTTCCTCGGCTACAGCTGATGACGAAGGGGAAGGTATTTCCGCAGGGGAGAGCACTCCGACTGGAGATGGTGTCTTCATTGGCGCTGCGTTAAGTGTGGGTGGGGATTTTGTCAGTGGGGGTGAGGGGAGCCAATGAGGGGGAGAATGCACGTGTAGGAAAGGGGGCTGAGGGGCATGTAGATGGTTCCACAAGACTGGCGCATGAAAAGGATTTAATAAAGGCACACGAGGAAATCGGTAAAAGTCTTGGCACTCTCTCCGGAAGACTTCCGGTATGGGGGTGAAGACGTCACAGCGGTGGGGTTGTAGATGAGGATAGTGCTGTAGGTTGGGAGGAAACTTGAAGATGTCGGGGCGGAGATGTTTTTCTACAATATATGGTCTGTCTTCGCTGCTGTGTCGCTTCCGTGGGGAGGGGGTGCGTTCTTGTTTCTCTCCTGGAAAAATATCAGACATTTAACAAGAGACCATCAAAAAGGCAGTAGCACATTTTTTTTAGAACTATTCAGTGATATCACGAATAAAAGGGAAACAGATTTTTTTCAATAAGAAAATTCTTATTTCTGCAATAGATTATTAATCGAACGCATAAAATGATAGTAAATATTTGTTGGTGTTTTGATTCAGTATTTTCCAAAATTTTAACTATTTACAATCTCATTAAAATAAGATGAGTATTCGCTTAATTTATAAATTTACCCCGCTAGATCGCTCTTTTAAGATATCAGGCATTCAGCTTTAAACCTGATGTCCCTTTAACCTGTCGCCCGGAAATGACCTCAAATTACACTTTACAGCGTTTAATCATCCGTTATGACAACGTTCGCGATAAGAGTTTTGAAAGAGCACGCGGGATTCATGAAGCGAACTATTTGATGTGTTAATGTCTCTTCCGCTGGGACACACAACCACTGTCTTCTTAAGATCTACTGGTGGCATTCCACCATTGATCGAAGAAATAGCACATGTAACGTTGTGAGGAAAGAAATTAATGTGAGCAAGCTGTTAGATCTTATTTTAAGACGATTGAATGATTACGAACTGAAAATTTTATAACTAGTCCAAAAATTAGTTTTTCTTTTGCATCTTTAACCAAAGAATTGGTTAAATCAATGCCAAAAGTGTGACTATACAACTAAGAGTAAGCTATTGACTTTATATTTGTTATTTTTTATTCTAAAATTTGTAACTGTTGAAAAAGACACGATACATGTAAACTAGCCTTAGTATTTTGGATAATAGTTATAACCCGAGTTCTTAATACACTGTATACAGCGAGTAAAAAGGCTTCGTAGGTCTGATTTCTTATTTCAATATTAAGTCCGACCCCCAACGTTACCATAATGACAGGTACAAACTTTATTAGCATGAAGGGTATCAGTTTCGGGATTAAAGTATCCATATGAGATGGTCGACAGGGCTTATACTAGGTGTTATCGCAATTTTCCTCAAAAGACGCACCAAGCTGAATTGTCATCGGGTCAGTTTGCACGTCAGGGTGTATGAGTGAGTATGTTATTATAACAAGAGAGAGATATGACACCCCGACCGCTGGAGTGAGGGCTAGAGTTACCGGCCCTGCTATTAACTTTAAACACGATCATTAAAGCCAAACAAAATCCGTTTGAAATGCGTAACAGAGACGCCGATCGCCAATCCATCATCTAATAAAACAGTTAAGTTTCAAGACTATTGCCAAACTTAGAGAGTCACTTTGTATAACGTTTCGCATTCTTGACCCGTTAAGCCGGGTAGAGGCATAAGTTACCAGTGCTGTCGTCTTTGGGTTAAACCTCTTTATTCCCACCACCAAACAATATTGTAAAAAATGCCGCTTTCGGCTCGAGTTCAGTTGAAGTCAATTACTGATTTTATTCGAAAGCTTGCGATGAAGAAGGAAAATAATAGTGTGAAATTCAACACCTTTCAAATGAATTCCTAAACTACATAATCTATCATCAGAGGAAATGTGTACCTCGAAACTGCCATGGCGAAAAAGGTTGTGGTTTTCGTTTTTTAAGAAACATTACATACCAATAGAGAATTTCTGTAAGGAGGTCGATCAAGTATCAAATTTATAAATTCTCCATCAAGGGTTGTTTTCTGCACAACGATAGGTCATCATCGCTATGTCAAATAGCATATTCACTTTGTCAGAAACTCTAATTTCAATGTGTCTCTGTAAGGAGATATGTACAAACCATACTTAATAAGATGTAATAGTAGTAATTATACGTTTTTTATACAAATAAACAGGACGCGATGCATTGAGATATATAAAAAATTCCAAGTTCACAGCATATAATGCTTAACATTATATAAGTCTTATATGTTGTACATGATTACAGTACACTTAACCTATAAGAGAACATAAAGTATATGAATGTTAAATTCTGTTCGTGTTCACGACACACATATCCTAAGCTAACGTTAAACATATGAGTGTCATTTCGTATACAGTCTATGTTCACAACACACTTTTCTTAAAGAACATAAGTTATATGAATGTAAAATTTGGTATGCAATGAGTGTACACAAGAAATTAAAACAATTTTTACACTAGTTCTATGGATGTTACATTATGAAGCATATTAACTTAAGGATATCTTGGTTGCCTATCTGATGTGTTTACTAAGCATAAATACAAGTAAATATCTTCTCTTCTTTACTTTACCACCATGGCAGGTTACTTACCCAAAGAGTAGTGCGAAGTGTTTTTAAATATCTATAATGAAGTCGTACCTTATATTCTATGGATAACGCCTTGGTACCAAAATGCAATTCCTGCATTTATTATAAACCCCACATTATAATTTTGTTAGCTTTTTATATAATCAACGGAATTATTGTTCCAGATAGTTACTCTTCCATTAAACAATTTACCCACAATGCATCAACAATAAGTTCTTCGTTGAATATAGAGATATTGTAATTACATGATTAAACTGTACTTATGATAGTGTACATTTCATCACGTACTGATGAAATGAATTTTAATTCATCCTAGATTATTTTTAATATCGCATCGTAATTCTCAGAGCTAGAATTACACGTAGATAGAAGAAGAAGAAGTTTATTCAGTATTTATGGCCTCATGACCAAGAGTACAGCCATCAAATATTAGTTTGCAGATAGATGGATAGAATTTCATTATAAAACATAACTCTTTATATATAATTGTATTCCCTCACCATGTACTTACTATGAATTTAATTACCCCCCCCCCCCCCCCCCCCCCCCCCAATTCATTTTTAGTGTCGGGTTATTATGTTCATGTAAGTAAGTTTAACTTTACCATCAAGTCTTTATAAATAAATTTTATAATATTATCATAAACTTAACAGGAATTTAATTATTAATCAATCCCCCCTTCCGTCAATCAAGGAAGATTTAACTTTATCATCAATTTATTGTGATGTACAATTTTATTTCATTAACACATACGAAATATCAAACCATGAATTCCTCCCGATGTATTGTGTTCATGTAATCAAATACAGATTTATCATCAAGATGAATAAAATTCTAACCCCCCTCCCACCCCACCCCCCCCCCCCCCCCCCCCCTCCCTCTCCATATCATTTTTAATATCGGGTAGTTCTGATCATGTAATTAGATATAACTATTTAATTAGGTCTTTATGAAACTAAATCATTTTCATCATTTTTCAACACAACCGAGCATCACGAAGCCGTCATATTTCACAGGGTATCATACCCGGCTCTCTAACGCTCACTTGAAAGGGGTATAGGGTACTCGCTATTCCCCATTGACACCAGGGTGTCATCTTACTAGGAAAACTGGGAACAATCAATTTACATGAAGATACGGGAGATAGTTTATCTCTTCAGTCAGGTGCCCGCCGATATATTACAACTTTCCTCTGAAATATTTCCTATAGCAAGTAAGTGATACGTGATTTGAAATGATGTTTATATCACTACTCGATGTTTACACCAGTAGTGTTTTGATGAGAAGCGAACAAATAATTTTGTTTTGAAATTGGAATAAATTGTTTTGTCAACGAATTTCCTTATGCATCATTGACATTTAACCGCATTACGTTTCTTATCTTCATTTATAAAAGATATATAAAATATCTCACTGGAGGGATTCACCTATCAAAACCTTAAAAGTAGTAAACAAAGCTAAACAAAGCTAAACAAAGCAACTTGTTGCCTCTTTAAATCATTGAAATTTTTTAAAATCATTTGCTTTGAATTATATAATTTCAAAAGATTTTGTTTGGTTAATTCCATTTGAGAACATTCATTTTTTTTCATCATAAAAAGACTTATGTGCGTCGCTATGTCAAATAGCATATTCACTTTGAAAGGAGATTTAAGTTATGTACAAAAAATATGGTTACAATGTAATAGTAGTTAAAGGCGTTTCTTTTTATACATGCACACAGAACAAAGGTTTTAAATAAATTGTGTACAAGTTCATTGTACAATCAACCTATGAGATCACAATGGAATAAACTCTTCTTTAATCATTGACCTTATCCAAACTTTCTTAAATGGCACATAGCATGTGGATGTGTTTCCTGAAAGAACAAAATTCAAGCATAAATGATGTTATAACCAGTGATAGTCAAATTATTTGCACTCATATTACTGCAAACTGACTGATGAAAGCATTTAACTAAATAGATCTAGAGCCATTGCCCATTTGACGAGCGAACGTATCCAACCGGTCTTGAATTTATTCATCCTCAATGCGTTTCAAGATTTTTATTAACTGAAGTGCTAGAGTCGACAATAACGAGTTACACAGGTGTCATGATTAATTATCAATGAACGCCGACAGGTGAGATACGAGTGCGACTTAACACGGGTCTACCTGAAAAATATTTGATAAAAACGCATTTTTAAAAGCTACCTTTGATGTTCATTTTTAATTTGTCAATACGTCTTTATTTTCATTTTTTTTAAATTTAGATACGTTAGTGCAATATATGATCAAATATTTAGGTGAACTTATATAAGTGTAATTATCTTAGTTGAATTAGAGTTTGGATTTTTGAAATCAATAAATCTTTTCGATAATTAAGATATTCATCTTTTTATTAGCTCGTGTAGGATACCGCAGTGTAATATTCATACGACGATATTTAACTAGTGTAATACCGCTGCGCGTATGACGTCACAATATTGTGTGTTTGTGACGTCACAATAGCGATTAAGTTGAGGAAATCATGCTTGATTACTGAGGTCGAGTAATAAACAAAATACTAAACTTCCTTCAATTCATTCATATTTTCATTGAAATCGTTTATGATTTGGTATCGAACATGCTTTTGCTCGTTTCATACTAAATCATTACTCGTTTAATAACGTTAGCATTAAATGGAAGGTCGTTTAGTATCCTCTATTTCATATATATTTTGTTTTTGTAAGTACATAAACAATGTGATGTCCAAAAAAACAATGAATGATATAACGAATATAGATAGTGTAGAACAGTCGAAAAAGTAGCTTGAATTGCGAGTCTAGATTTGAAGAACGATTCCTTTTTATTTATCTTATCTGTCAAAGGCAAATCACCTTTTCAATACAAGTTTTGATAAACGTTGGTACCATTAACTGCATAGTTTAACAGGCTAGAGCAGCAGGTTTATGTTTTGAATATTTTTCTATTGTTTAACTATTATGGCCAAAAGATATTTGCTTGATTCATCCAGCGGCTGCTCTTTCGAGACGATCCCTCAGTTTTGATTATCAATTATTCACTGCGGCAGTCTGCTCGCTCTTAGCCGTCGCGTTTAAAGTCTGTAACTCTAAACATACATTAATTTTTAATCAAAACATCATGAATTAGGGTCAATCAACAGGTCGTGATTGTTTTTATGATTCTACATGAATCATTTATAATGCACAATTTGCAAATATGCTAAAATCGACTTATAGTGACCTGTTGGAATAAGCAGGGCGTAAGAGAACAACCTTGTCGGCCTACCATATGTGTATGTTTACTTTCATCTCTCCCTCATCACGCGATTAAAGTTAAACTATCACCTGAATACCTCATTACCCATCCACAATCTCACCAGACAGCATCTAGCACATGCTACCCTCTTGGTCATATTTAACAATGAGATTATTATGAATAAAGAATTGTGTTCGTTCCAAGGAATAAAGAGAACCGATTCTTATGAAAACGGTAGGGTTTTTTTGACAATAAAAGACACACACAATAATGTTGAATATTAAATTCCTGTGAATACATATGCATTGTTCTCAGTCCGTTCGTTCAATGACGAGAGTATTCCAAATATTTTTCCTAATTCTGTGGCGGATCCAGGAATTCGGGAAGGGGAGGGTTGGTTATCGCACATTGAAAATGGGAGTGTTGTTCAACCTCAAAGGGTTAGAAAAAATAGACCTGACTAACATCTTCTTTTTTATTCCCAAAAGGGAGTTCCAAACTCTTGCAACCCTTGAACCATCCCACTTTGCCCATTCCCCCTTGGATCCGAAGCACATTAGTGTGATATAAATGGAGTGACAAATGTCAATTACATTGGATTGGTAAAACTAAATGTTCCTCCAGATGGAAGTAGGTACTAGAACGTAAGGAAATTAGATATGTCCTCAAGATTACGATGACGGTATGCTGGACAAGATGTCTCCATTGATGGAGACAGCAAGATATCTTGGCATCGTTGTACATTTATCAGAAGAGGCAACGATCACATGAATGAGATGAACAGATTCCGATAACATAAAAGTTGAAAATCCTTTTAGGGTGAAAACAGATCTGAACTCGTGTCATAAAGTCAGATAGAGCGAGCATATATCTGTAAGGTCATACCCTGAGATTTGAGACCCGACAGGGCGTGTATGTTTTGGTACGAGATACGACTGGCAACGCCCAATGGGAGATAAGAGAGGTCGGGTTTCTTAACCCCAATCGGAACTTGTCCCGAAGAGGGCAGGGATTGTAGTGGGTTATTACGTGATCACCGGGAGACTATTATCATGTGACATATTACATTATCGCAGACAATGATAGGTTCTGATACCGTCTCCCAGACTACTCGGGTGGCAAATGTGGTAATTATCTCCCCTTGAACGGAAAATAACAGGTGTACGTTTTCAAGTTACTGTTATGTGTTACGTCTGTCTATCCTCCAGAGCTTAAATTCAAACAGGTGACTCGTCAAAGCTTGAAACCTCCGATTCTTCCCACTTTGACACTGATTCAATTGTACTGATTCTATGTGAATATTTTGGAGTGTTTTCGGTTTTTGCACTTTGTCTCACTGTTAAATTGTTCTGAATTTGCCATTGTTGAAGTTAAAAAAGCTGTCTTAAGTATTGAAAATGTCACTGTTTTTTACGAATGTAAATGATTTCTGATTGTTCAACTTCAACTTGCAATCATTATGGCAATCCACCTCAATCTTTATATATTTGTGAAGTGTCAAATACCATTCTGAGTATATATATTACCATTACCGGGATACGGACACGTTCAGTGGTTTCCTCTCGATACCATCTGACGACAGCCCGTATATGTGTATGTTCTGTACCATTTGACAAAACCTAGACGTTAGTGGACCAATCATAATTATCGTCTAATTAAAAAGGAAATATAACGGCGGTCGTTTAGAAAGAAGGGGTTACAATATGTACATGACCCCAGCTTCTTAGACCGAAAGCATTTTCAGATGGCCTCGCGATTTGCTGACCAAACATACGCCAGACCAGTCGACTATAGGGACTGTTCTCAGACCACTTTGTAGAATAAACACACCATGGATCGAGTTTGTATCCCAGTAAAGGCAACATTCAAAAAACATTTCAAGACTGGAAATAAGTCCTCCCAAATCTATACCATTGAGTACACCTGGTTATTATCACGTATAAATCATTGATCATTTTCAGATTTAAGGTAATCATACAGGTGCTTTTTAAGTTAATCATACAGGTGTTGGTTTGATATATTTCTTGTTGTGTTCTGATAATTTATGCAGTGAAATGCCACAAAATGATGTTGCGATTACACCGGAGTGCATGTGGACACAGAAACCAATAAAATACATCGAGAAACCTAAGGACTTTGTCAAACAAAGAAGCCCCGTGGCTTGATTTGGAAATTAGACTATTATGTGCCTTAAATAGTATTCATGCATTGTGTCAAAGGAAAGAAATACGAATTTCAATAAGAACCGGATAACATCAACTGTCACAGGAAATACATTTTGAAAAATAACTTTTAAATGTTATCTTTCAAAGTTAACATGATAAGTGAATTAATGATATCCCTTGGAGAGACAGTGTTTCAATCTCCACAGTCCATCTCCTGTGAATAGGGCAAAGCATTCAACTATTCCTTTCATCAGAGAAGTACGGAGATATTGCATGACACCTGTGGACTTTTCAATTCATGAATATAAAATAGTTTTGCATAACTTTTGTGACATGTTCCAATTTTGAAATAGCATGTAAAATAGTGTCCATCTATTATGCAGGTCATTTTGTAACTGCGCCATATATAAGTGTATTTATATACATACATACATACATACATACATACATACATACATACATGAAGATAATGACGATTTCTTTTCGCTTAAAGGGACACAGAGTATGTATCATGTATTAAATAGAACCAAAATATCAACTGGCCTGAGTCATTCAAAATCGCCTACTGAAGGTTGCATCTTTATTTCTTAAATGCCAAAATTTTGACATTATAGTTTTCGATTATAATTTTTTAAAATGGAGAAATTTGCCTTTTTGATATTAAATGACCTTTTACCAATACCAACATTTATTCCTAGTTTAGTCTGCTATAAATAAGTTCCTAATTACGCTCACATTTGTAAGTCATTGACTCGCGCCATTGTCCGGTTTTCGGTCATAGATCTTAATCCTTATTCAGAATTACAAATACATATCCAGGGTAAAACGATTTTTACATATTAACTTATGTGTTGATATTGCGATTAAAATTGGTTTTGCATAATATTATGATAAAAAGCATTTAAAAAGCACTTGGTGAAAAGGATGGTATTGTTTGATTCATATAGAGAGTGTAGGTCTCGTAGAAGTGTTAAATATAAGGCTTGAAAATCATAAACCCCAGTGTCAAAAGTTGGAAATGCAGATCTTCAAAAAAAGATTTGGTTACGGTAACTGATCCCGTTATAAGACTACCAACACAAGACATTCTCGAAGTAATGAAATTCACCCACCCGGCATCTTTAACTAGACCATACGGTGCCTAATATCACACTCAGTTGCTAAGTATCTGCCACCCACTGGTAAATTGGTATGCTAAACGTCATAATGTTTACAAAAGTAGGCGATTATGCATGTATCGTAAAAATAGCAGAAAAGTGTATTTTAATTTCGAAGAATAATTATCCTTGATCTTTCAAGGTGATAGACAGCATAAATATAAAGCAGATAATAGCCAGTAAGTTTGACCGTTTTAACCTAATGCCTTTTAAGACGTTGCTAGGAAACCTTTTTGATATATATGTAAAGAGAAGTAAGTCCACACTTTACATGAGATAGGATAAATGCAGTAGGAGTGACGCTCAGTGTCGGAGTCATTTAACCATATGTTATAAATTTATCATTTTAATATTTTGTCGTTTAATTCTATCGAACAGTACTGACTGACACTTTAATTATTTAGCGAAAACAGGATAATGTATCACGCCGCTAATTTAATTTCACACAAAAATAAAGTATAAAGAAGGAAGATTATGGTACATAGTGTTTATTATGTTTATTTAATGAACAAAAATCGGAACGGTTGTGAAGCTTTCCTTTGGTTTGAGTGTTTGGTATGATCATTAGTTGAGTGAAGTGATATGGGGTTTAACGCTGATTTCAAGAACATTTCACTTATATAACCGCATCTAGTATTATTGCAGGGAGAAAGACGGCGACACCATTGTGCTTATTCATTGAGGTGAAACCTGCGAGCATCGGCTGGAACTAGCGAACCATAAGTGGCACTGCGCTGAAATTCAGTATAGCATTGCATCGATACCTTACATCGTGTAGAACAGTTCTCTACTGCAGACAAAGTTGCCGAGCCCTTGGCTTGGTTTTAACCCAAGACCTCTTGATCCGAAGCCGAACGCGCTAACCACTGTGCTGCCCTAAAATTAATAGTTGTCATATCTTTGTCAGCTAGAAGTGGATACATTTACGTCATAAGTTTTGAATCCATATCAGAGCAAATAGCTGAGTTGACGAATCAGAACATACACCATGAATGCATCAGAAATGGTTTCAAATGACCATCCCTTTAAACATTTTGAAAAAGTCTGATCTAATTATCTAATAATAAAAGTCAATTACGGCTTCAAGGTCATGGGGGTCATGGGATCAGATAAACCATCATATTCATATTTCAAAATCATATTTAATATTTGATCTTACTTATCTAATGAACACCTATTCAATTATCTATTATTATGGTGTTTTTCTTTTGTCACAGTTCTTGATAAAGTATCATTTTAAAAATCAAAACATCTACGGTGTGCAATGATGGAATGCAATGCTCTTGTTCGACGAGGATTTTCGACTA
The DNA here is from genome assembly GCA_921293015.1 of Phorcus lineatus. Classification (NCBI taxonomy): domain Eukaryota; kingdom Metazoa; phylum Mollusca; class Gastropoda; order Trochida; family Trochidae; genus Phorcus; species Phorcus lineatus. The sequence goes on along the minus strand of OV121087.1, from coordinate 36,020,804 downwards.
TTTGGTTTTAAAATACTCCGTAACATATTCAAGAAAATGAATGTCTCATGAAAGCAGATTCAGTGGACTAAAAGCATAACCAAAGAAAACGGACTTAGAGCCTAAATTAATGGCCGTAAAATATTTAATGTGTTTCGCATGTATAGTACAAAATTTCAATAAAATGCATTGTCCTTTTTTTCAGAAATTAAAAATGAATTTTATGGAGATCTGTCTGGAATCTAGACATAAGCATTTAAGAGGGGTTTAACTTTGGGGGTCTGATTAAAATTCACAATGCACAAAGATAATAAAACCATTAAATAGAATGTAGATATAAACATGAAGCAAAGAAGGCTTTAAAAACGGGGCGTTCTAATCCTGGATTTTCTAGCCGAGCGGGTATTCCCTGCATCAATTCCACATGACTGCCATCGGATTGCAACGTACTATTTCGTAGCAGTTAAAGAAAATGACAATACAATAGGATCTTTGTTCTTAAAGCTTCACACGTGTCAAATTTGTCCTAGTTTCATCTGAAGATAACCACCCTCTAACGACCGACCAATCTCGACCAATCTCCCGTAGCATTCCATCCTCTATTCACGCTGCTTCTAATTTGTTTATTCAATTTCCGGATCTCGGATGGAGGTTGGAAAAGATCGGCATTTTTCGGTATGGAACCCCACGATAGGTGACAACTAGCGTTGACGTTATTGTTCACCTTGTCAGTAAAACGACCGAAACATCCGGGGAGTCGTCAACCGTTAGGTAGTGCCGGTCTAGGTTCGAATCCATTCAGAGACACCCGCTGGTCAGGAAGCAGTATGAAATTACTGTACGGTTTCTTCTTTGAAATCTTTCATCTCTCACAGTTGCATATTTTTCAAATTTCAAAACCAACCAGCCAGGGGTTCTTTTGGCCGATTGTATGTTGAAATACTGGTAAAGATATGTACATAGATAGCTATTTTTTCCTCATTTAATTTCAATGTGACAGGTATCATACATTGAGTAGGACACCCAACACAAAAGGGTTATTATGTTTCTGTTTTTGATATCCATTTCAAATGGGCTCCTGCATACGTGTACCCATGTTTTATAGACAGTGTTTCAAAAGACTACAGAATAGCTGTCAGTTCATACGGTAGCCCGTTCAGTTAACTATTTAGAGAATGTTTTCAATAGTGCAGTGTGTCGTTTTATGCATGTTTACTTTGTAAATGGTGTTACGAATCTGACCCTCTTCGTAAAGGTGTTCTTTAACATAAGCCTTAGTTTTGAAGGCACCTTATCAAACTGTCATAAACCAGATTTTATTTGTATATTAAGATAGTTTTTGACAGATACATCAAACAGAAAGCTTCAAAGGACCATGCAACTTTTTTGGGAACCTTACATGTTATTAAACTTATTTACCTATAGATTAAACAATTTGATTTTAACATTATATATCCAAAACACAAACAATGCTATTCTCCACTTGGATTAAACTCCCCAAAAATTGCAATTTTAAAACTATTATCGAACAACAAGCTATTACAGCTGTATCATCAAGGCAAAATGGGTTTTTTTATGATTAAATAAAAAAAATTGTTGTCCAACGGTAGTATGACGTCTTAGATCTAACGTCAGGAAAACAACCTAGCTCTTAAGTCATTTACATTCCATAAACAGCAGCTATTTAAAGGAGAACTTTAAAATTTGTTACATAAACAAAATTTGCATTAACTTGTTTATGCTATTAGCCACCTTAAGTTATAAATGTATCGGCATGTTTTTGGCAACGGTTTGTATTGTTCCCATGCTTTCACGTTGATAACATAATGTATGATAAATCCCCTGTACTGAATTATTGTATAACTTAACTACCGATGTGACTAAAGGTACGAGTTGATATTTTCCAAGTTTCGTGTTTAAAACCCATTAAAAGTATTAACTTACAACCTCGGTTTATGCTTTTTTAACACTTTATTATAATGACTCATCTCTTTACGTTTATCGCCATTATCACCTGTCGTCTCACATGAGGTAACAAATCTAAACCTAATTGTTGCCATATAACACTACAGCTAACGTTTTTGCGTCTCTTATTTTATTCATAATATTCTAAGAAAATGAAATGACTCCACATTGTTGCTCGTGTGCCGTGACGCCGAGGAAGCCCTGTTAGGAGTTCAGGTCCTAGCATGACTTAACGAACTAAACGCTATTCAAGTCGTGGAGAACCGTGTAAGGAGTAGATGAGAAAGATACATCGATATCTCTGTCTAGGCGTCGTGTGCAGTGAAGATTTGGTTGTTATATATGGCCGTATGCATTATATAATGGGTATTTAGAATCCGTTTTCTAAAAAATTGACAATGAGTGTTTTGTGCCTCGTATACAATAAAAGAAGTAGACAAGATCGGGTTGTATCATTATTTAGGCTATACAACGTGTATACAACAAAACAACATGTTTTTTTGTCATTTATTATTCTATCATTTACTAAATAGCCTTGTATTATATTGTACTTTGTAAATTTATTACCTTGCTGTTTTCATTCTTTTTGGTCAAAGGTTTGTTTGTCGACACGAGGCAATGTAATTTACTACATTCAAGTTCAAGTGTAAAATAGTGTACTCCAGATGCAAAATACATCCTTGAGTTATTAATGTAAACAGAGGTATTCAGAGCTACAAATAAGACGAATTTCATCGTCTACTCAAGATTTGACACATTTCCTTAGAGTTTAAACTGGCAAAACATGATGTTCATCTTTAGGTCTAAATATTTAATTTAAAAAAACTAGTAAACATTATTTTTGAAAGATATGAACTTCACATCCATGGTGAGAGTGGACACCTGTTCCAACTTCATCAAGTACGAACTCTATCGAGTCTCCTATACAACTCACAAAATGCGTTGCGTTTTAATAAATGTTAATTTGATTATTGAAGGTATTATTAGACCAAAATATCTAAACGGCTTGGGTCAATTAATTTCATTACAGTTTTGAAGGCTATTTGACAAAATATTTAATATCTCATTTAACTGTAAAAAATACACCAAAACAGTTCCCTTACATAAGATAATATATAATTAATGTTCTCTTATGATGCAGTTCATATAAAAAAAATCTGAGCTTGTATAACAAATGGTAAGATTCACGTATGTTGCTTCTACATATAAATACAGTGCTTTACAGCAGCGCCGAAGGTTACTTAAAGGGCCAGTATCACGTTTTGTAGGTAAATAGAATCTCCCAAAATGGCCGCCATCTAAGTTCGCTCGATATTTGATAATTTCTTCAACGATTGCGGCTAATCGGTTTGGGTAATGGGGTTTTTTGCTCTAAGAAAATAATGCATTAGTCATAATCATATATCTATTTGGTGAAATTTGAAGAAAAAATCCATAGAGGGTGCTACCGCTCCTTTAAACTTCGACATTTCACAAGTTTGATGAATAACGGTTTGTGTTGGGATAATTCCTACATTAACATTTATAATCAGAGTTGCTACAGAGAGGGCAGAAAAACGCTTACAATTATATAAAAGGGACACTCCCACTGATAAGAATTGACTCTGTAGAGGTATTTCTAACAATCTTTTGCAAGTGAGGTGAGGTGATTACGCCACTTTCAAGAGTTCTTCACTTATATCACGGCTGCTAGGATCATTTCAGGGAGAAGGCTATTATGGCTATGCATTATGGTGAAACCTTCGAGCATCATCTTGAACCAGCGAACCATTGTACGCTGAAAATTTAGTGTAACATTGCACCCAAACCTTACTGCATTTAAAACAATTCTCTACTGCAGACAAAGTTACAGAGCCCCTGGCGGGATTCGAACCCTAGACCTCTTGATCCGTAACCTAACGCGCTAACATATATTTTGCAATAATTGGGATGAATCATTGAGTGGCCATGTACAAAAGTTTTTGTAATTCTCTTCAAGCAAATTCAGAGGAGTGTAACGAGGCAAGCAATGGTTTGGTTCAATACGATTCACAAAATTCGAAGTATTTAGATCGAGATTTCAAAAGGCACATTTACATAACATACTTTAACACTGTTCACTTCTTTGTAAAGCTACGAAACTTACGTTCGTTATATTCGTGTCTATCAAAATCATTCTATCTTACATTGACATGGTTGTTTTTGTTTTATTTCCCACTGTCCACTTTTTGAATTTCTGAAATGTATAGGACCACGTTTGGTACATCATTTTTCATTTACAATGTGACTCACTGAGTCAGCAAAAGAAGCGAAACATCATGGTAAAAAGACTTTCGGGCAATGAATTTTTTGGGTCTTGGGTCTTGGGATTATGGACAATATGTGTCACTATAAATTGTTATAATGGTAAATCCTGGTCATGGGAGAGATATATAGATAGTTTGTATGTAACAAAATGCAACACTATATGTCTCAACACCAGGAACTGCTGTATAAAGTATTTCACTGGTATGTAAGTGACAACATGCTAGGAAATTACAACAAATATCATCACGAAATTTTCAGTCATACAAGAACCTGTTTTGGATATTACCATTAAGGTTAACATTTAACTCAAAGAATGAAAATTGTCTTCTATAATGCACCATTGCTTGATGATAACGAAATAAAATTGCATTTAGTTTCAGTTTTACAAAGAAACGATAGCACAGCGTTGGAAACCTGTTGCCAAAGAGTTTATTTTGTTCCATAAAAGGAAACTGGTCCTCTTAAAGAATCTCCACCCGAGGGTATATACCCCAGTGGGCACTAATTGCTTCGTATGATGTCCTCTTTCACTCAGGCTTAATCCTTTTGGGCTTTTGCCTGCTGTGACGCTAACAAAACAGTTATCATTTCGATTTTTATCATGTCATAAATTCATTGTGGACTCCCATACAGACTATGATTGCAAAACTCCAGCTATAATTTACCCGTACATCCTCGTATTTCGGTGACCGTGGGATTAACAAAAAACAGCAACTTTTCCCAGACTGTCTTGATAACTCGGAACTTGAATAGAGTTTTTAAATATTAATAACATATTTAATTTGACGTAAATTTGAGACTGAGAATTGAAGATAGGCTTGAAAGTTGCCATGATATGTTTAGTTATTAAAAACTTTAAATGTAAATATGAAATTATTGGTATTTCGTATTTTGATGATGATATATGTGATGAAAATACATTTGCTGATGAGGATATACTGATTAATAAGGAACGTAAAGAGAAAGTAAGTATGTCTTCATTTATGTAATGATGGTGTGAGGCTTACGGTTAGAGAATGAACACTCAAGGACACAAGAAAGTATACTTCTTTTAAAATTGTCAAAATGTCCTCATTACATTGACATTAAGTCAAACAAACGCGTCAGTTACATTCTCACAAAGCATCAACGACGAAAATCGTTTTATTATTTAATCAATGTTGAAATGGTGAAATAGTCCATTTTTTAAAAATTTAAATGAAACTTTAAAAATCACAAATGTACGCTAGAGTTGTGTACATCTTAACAGGAATTGCAATGTGTTCACCAGGTACAACATGTTATCATGTAACGAATGATAGATAATGATATTCTTTAAAACTAGTTCTTTTAATTGGAACTATATAATTTCGTATTTGGTTGAGGAGGCGTGAATGACTTGTTTTCTAAGCTCAGCCATGATTCATTAACAAAACTTTAATAACACGCCCATTTGTAATGATTTGTTTACTGTGAAACGAGTACAAAATTAAGGTTTTGATAGTGTGAGGGACTCTTCAATGATTCAATAACGGTCGTCTATATGGCTAACAGGTCGTCTTTTTGCGCTTCAATGTGTAATTTTCAGCAAACTAATAGCAAATAATGCAGAGGATTATAGCATAACCACGAGTTTTAATAAATGTTTACATAACGAATGAATATATATTCTACAACCGACAAACTGGACAAACAGTAAACATTGACAAGGAAATATAACTGGAAAACATAATAACACAACTTTGCCTTGTCAAATATTTGAATAAAGCTTACTGTTTCCAATGTTTGCATTTGCTGGGCGCACCCCTGCTCGAGCGAACTGCTTTGTATTATATAAATAATCTACAAGGATGTTCTGTATATGAAACTGCCAGCTCACGCCCTACCTTCAGCTTCCAAAGGAGATCCCACTCTCTCTGTACTCGACTGCTGGGGTTTGGATGAGGTCAAGTCGATATTTGCGGGTACCTCTTTAGGTGACTCTGTGATACCTGGATGTGACTCTGTGATACCTGGAGGTGCTTCTGTGATCTCTTGAGATGCGTCTCTGATCCCGTGGGGTGCCTCTTTGATCCCTTGGGGTGCCTCTCTGATCCCGTGGGGTGTCTCTCTGATCCCTTGTGGTGCAGTCTGACAGAGAACTTCCTCCTTCTCATTAATAGCCTTTTTATCCGAAATGTTTGACACAGGGGAAACATCTTCCCAGTTTCTAGTTTGAGAAGACGATTTCTTTCTTATCAGGAATGATTTAGGCATCCTGGTTGAGGTTAAATTTTTAGAAAAAAAATGCTTGAAATTAACACTTGTAATCCTTACAAAATGTCATTTTCAAAAAACAACGTATGTCGATGTCACATGCTTTCACAGTATTCTCTCATGAAGTAAAATGCATCCAAATGTCACTATCCCGCGAATACATTCATCCCACTGATCTGTTTCATCAACAAGAAAACGGTATGTCTCTACTCGTAACATCAGATGGCACCCGTTTCATTGGCCGAATTCGCGTAAATAACAGCGAGAAGGTGTGTCTCCCTGTCTCAACCCTACACAGATAACGTTGAAGCGAGTTCATCCCTCAACCGTGTCTACCCGCCTACCCATCCCCCCGCATCCTACCCGCTACATACCCGCTCTATACCCCTCCACTGACCCGTAACCGAGAGTAAAAGTATTTCTTCCCTGCCCGTGATGATTAACGGTTGACGGGAGCTAAACGTTGTAAACTAAACCAAAATGTCGACATCACCTCTCATCACCTTTTATGTTTTTATACGTATCTCTGATTTGATAAACTAAGGATAGTTTTGACTTTGATTTAGACTAGAGTATAATAGAAATACTAACAATCATCTTTTGAATCAAGGCAAAACCGAAAGTCTCTTGTGAAGGTTTAAAATGTATCCTTTCTGAATTGCCCCGCTATGACATTTATCTAAATATAAAGTTATGCATTTTGATACACAGCTTTTGAAGTGTCTATGATATATTTTTGGTATATTTCAAGAAATACTTAAAATTCAAAGCACTCTTTGTAAACAAATAATTATTAAATCTAGTAATCGTTGTAGGTTGTGTGCACATTTTCAACACTTGCGTGTCTGATATTATGTTAACGAAAATATTCCTATGCTGGTGGGCTACTATTTGGTCTACAACGTTTCAAACTGAAGTAAGGCAGTAATATTGACTGTATACCATAAACGTATCATATAAACATCCTCTTAACGGACCATCAGCACCCATCGATGTCATTTCTACTTATTTTCTGCTCTTTTTAAACACTCGCATGTCTGATGTTATTTCAACGAAAATATTCTTTTCTGGTGGTGCTACATCGGTTAAAATTGAAGTGAGTCACTAAAGCTGACTGTATATCATAAAGGTATCATATGAACCCCCTTTTAACGGACCATCAGCATTCATCGAGGTCCATTTCTATTATTTTTTGCTATTTCTAAACACTTGCTTGTCTGATATCATTTTAACGTAAATATTCCCAAGCTGGTGAGCGACTATTTGGTCGGTTCAAGTTGAAGTGAGGCACTAAGGCTGACTGTATATCATAAACGTATCATATGAACACCCTCTTAACGGACCATCAGCATTCATCGATGGCGAACAGATAAAGTACGGTGGATGACACCGCGTTTAAGGACTCCCGTTTATTTATTGACCTGAAGATACCTTTGTGGATGACCAGTCCACCTTTGATGTTGATCAGTAAATGCTGCCCATCTTGCTTGCTTCATTACCCGAGAAGATTGCCTACCTATATCTTGACAGTAAAGAATACCGCTACATCTACATGGATGTATAAGGTCAGCAGAGGAGACGATCCGAGCCGGTGACAAAATGACCTTATATGACCTCTAACATGAAACTTTCAAGACAAAATTTCACCTCAACAATTTTCTGCCTGATTTTAATTTTACCTAGTTAGAAATATGAAATATTGTTCATAGACATTGCGAGCCGGTCGCAAAATGTCCTGACCTCCAACTTTAAAGTCTCTTGAAAAATTTTTACCTCAACAATTTTCTGCTTCATTTTAATTCTACGTAATCAAAATGTGAAATAATGTTCACAGAACGTATTCATAAAATAATATGAAAATCATTACTATAATTGAGTCTTAAAAATATGATATCTAACAAAACTCTGATTACTTGCTCGATGGTCAGGTAATTTCACTTTTTGAATATATATTTATAAAAGGGAATGAAGTTTCATTCATAAAAATGTATTCTAAGTAGAGGAGTTTACTAACAGAGACAATTCTACACCAAAACGTATCAATACCGATTGACGATACATCACGAGCAGCCTACTATATACGACAATCGGGTGAGGTTGGGCAGACAGACAGACAGACAGACAGATAGTTTATTAATGTCTCACCTCAACATAATACAAAAATATATATATACATTCATTAAAATACAAAATCAATGTATTAAAAAGTTGAGCCATTCCCTAAAGAATTACGAGAGACACTTTTCATTGGTTGGGTGAGGCGGGGGAAAGCTTGTAGTAAACGTCGTGCAACTATCTTCAAAGATGTTGTTGTGCCTCTTGTGTTGAATGAGTTTTGATGGCTTTCTATATCTATACGTAGAATACATTTGAATTATATTGGCCTAAAAAATATTGCAAAATGGAATACTTTACTATGGGATATAAGACACCCGAATCCGTTGCCTGCTGTAACCGCATAACTACCAAATTATCGAAGTTGTGGTGAAAAAAGGTCAACATGGCTTTTGGAAATAACAATGTTGACATCAGTTATTCACAAAATGTTAAACGTTGTATTTCAAAATCTTTGAGCGGCATTCAGAAGCGATATATATAAGCAATTTCTGCCTAGAAAATCTTCCTTTTTATACCATTTGAAGTATTTTCAATACTGATATCTGTGATGATGTGGATCTGAAGAGTTTGATCATTGATATGCATTTAAAAAAGCCTTGGATTTATCAATTTGCTTCTATTGTTACAACCTCGTGCTCGTGAACTGATCTTGGTACAGTTTAAAGCAAGTTTGTGTGTCATACTTGAAATATGCTAATGCTTTCATGATCAAATTCAAATCACATTTATTCACTTAATGCTTCAAAGATGAAATTTAACGGTGGTTCAAATGAAAGAGGCTTCATCTGTATTTAGTCCAAGAGACAAAAGGTATATCCAACTTACAAGAGTAAAGATGGACGTTTAAGTTTTGACTAGTGGTGACTAAAAGTTCAAAGCTTTGATACAGTTATAACTCTCAATATGAAATATATAGCCGGAATAATGATTAAATCATTTTAAACTCGGAATGTGCTTTTTATATCTTGTACCTTGCATAAAAGAATTGATATTCTTTTGGAAAATATGTTTTTGTGTTTAAGCTGTCTAGATCTTTTATTCATCACATGTCTCCATGTGTTACATAATAAATGTATCGCTTTATCGAGGAAAGCTCAGTCACGGAAAAAAGTAAATGTTCGGTTATTGGAGCAGATCAAACTTCCTTATAAAACTTCATGATGGATGGGTGCAGAAGGAGGAAAATGAGGAGCCTTTCTTAGGAGAAGTGAAGTGGGTAATTGAGAAGGGGAAACAATCAGGGGAAACGATAACCAGGATGAGTGATGAAAAAATTGTTAGGGAAAAGAACCAAGATATTGGAAACCATAGGCGTCATAGAAAAGAATTGTAGCTGATAAGAGATATGGAATGATAGCTAAGGATAAAATAGCATGGTACTAGCAAATGGAGTAAAACATGACGACATGAAAATGAATAAGGGGGGATAAAGATGTGAACATATTTTGAGTTCACGAGTGAAAGTCAAAATGGAAGAATTGAACTTACAACAAATGTAAGATAAGAACGATTAAAGAATTGAGTAAGAAAAATGGATGAAGGAGCCACAGTTAAGAGCTTTGCACATTAGAAGAAAATGAGACGAAAATGGTTGGAGAATATAAAAAACACTTTGGATTTGGTATTGATAAAGAATCGGTCATTGAGGGCAAATAAACTTAGCAGCTATGACGGGGACAAGGAAAAGAAGAACTGTGAAGATCTACACGAAAACAGTAAAAGATACAAACCTTGATTTCATTGTCAAAAGAACGATCAACAAAATGGACCATTTAGATACAGTAGTCTGAAGGGTGGCATTTCTGAAGCGAAATGTAAAAAAACAAAGTTGAAATACACGAAATTGAAGTTTCAAGTATGAGCACAAATAATGTTCGAGAATTGAACAAATATCATCTCATGATACCGAAGAATTACAAATAACACAAATGATAATGGTAAAAGGTGGTAATTCTTCAAGTTAAATTTATATAACCAAATCGAACACACGAGCGAAACTATAAAAGAATGTCATGTAGCTGTGAGAAAATTTGATAAGCATATTATACTTTTTAATCGTTAGAGTCACGAAGAACACAAATAAACTCAAACCAAAATGGTTAAAGTGTTGGTAAATGTTTAGAAAAAGATAAGAATATGTACCGATGGAGACACACGAGCGAACAGCAAGGGAATAACTCTGGTGGTCATTTCTAGAATCACCTCGTGTGAAACCCTATCCCCGTGAGCCAGCGGAGTCCAATGTTGGAGTCCATGTAGTAGGGTGTGTCACGGATAGAGTTGCTGATTCTACAACTGTACCAGTCAAATGTAGGGAGATAGCCCCTCATTTATCATTCATCAACCAGACGTTTATATATCTAGAAATGTAAGCTTTTGTTCACCCTACCACTTTATAGGGACGTATATTGCTGTATTTGACTCTGTAGATCGCAGTAAAGTGTAAAACAATACGTGTCAGTCGTACATTTAGACTAAATCATTGTTTCTCATCTGAAACCTATCTAAGGTGTGAGATGAGTTTTATATGTGTGCTGGTTCTAAACCTAACCAAGTGTAATTCTACGTTGCAAGAAAAAGAAACGCTTGAATGTCTAACGTCTCTGAAATATTTGCAATAAAAATGGTTAACACAACAGCTATGTGATCTTAATTTTTCTCATCTTTCAGAATGAAGTTATCTGGCATTACCATAATCATTTAAATTATTGTTTGCCTTTAGTTTACATTAAACATAAACACAATCCATAATCAAATGCAATGCTTTGCCTTAATTGGCACTGACTTCCTAACATTTCTTTGTGATCAAGTTCTTTACTTGAAACTGCATTAAAAAAAACATATAGATATATTACATTAGCCTGACGTTGAGTTGTTGAGTGTCAACTTAAAAGGCTTTAAATCACCTAATAAGCATTTAAATGACTTTTCTCAAATAAAATTCTATACTTTTACTTCGATGTGACAAAAATAACCATAATTATACGAAAAAAACATTCCGAGGAATTCGCCGTCGGTGGTCCTCTTTAAAAGCAATGATCTGATAGATGATAACTCCATGGAAACCCTATATATTAGACCTACGGAATATTTGACGAATACCTTAAATACTGGGATCTCATATGGGTCTAAATCTCATTGATATCAGATCCAATTCCGAGTAAACCTAACCGTGACGTAATTTTTAAAAAAATAATGATCAAGGCAAACTCGTTTTTAATTTACATATGTTTTAGATTTGCAAATTCACCTACAGTGTTTATCTCTGTAAAGTCAGATATGGGCTTTATTCAGTAATGAATAAATTCTTCTCGAAAAAAACAAAATATGAAATCTATATTGAACTTCTCATTTAATTTATGGTTATATAACAATTCATTTTGAATGGCATTTTAAAAACGAATCTGTTCCCCTAATGTTACACAATGTTAATATGAAATTGAATATACTACTTTTCCCTGGTGGTTGTGAAAGAAAAGTACATAGTGTCAGTATTACAAAAAACGGCAATGTATACGGTATAATGGTAAACGTATGTTATCAAATCTCATTTTTTTATCCTTCATATTGAACAATTTTTATTAACAGTTATTTTTTAGATTGATATAAGAAAAATTCTTTACGAGTTTAAGGTAATCGTTATGCATATGCCCAAACAATGTTTTTACTTTAAAGAGTATAAGTAACATAGAAGGAAATCTTATCTTATACTTATCAACAGATTGTGATACTCAGGGAGTTACAAATTACCATACAATACAAGGAATAAGGATTCAACATCTTTCTTAGACATAGCTTAAGCTGACTAACAGTTTGTAATACAATTTTCCACAAAAATTCTTGGAATTGGCATAAAACTTGTGAGGGTTACTAAAGTGCAATAAAGAAAGTTGATCATACCTGAATAATTGACATATCAACATTAATCATAACACCTTCACCACCTTAAAGATAAAAATTGAAAGTAGGAATTTTGAATCGGTACATACTAAGGTCAAACCTCTCTAGTTGAATCTGAATACCTTTGCATTTCCAAGAAACTTATATTGACATCTGACAACAGGTCATGGCAAATGATAGTAATCTAGAGGTAACAGTTCATGAACCTATTTAATATTGCAAATAACCGTAATCTAGACGTGATACAAAAGAATGCTGAGTACATGACATCGGTTACTCATAACATTCACATTTAAAGGCATGGTGATTCATGCAAAAATGTTTACCTTCGGCAAGTGGTGCATCAACGTTAGAATTAAACACTGAAGTGAAACATGTATGTATTGGTTCAAATTCCGATCAATGAGAAACTAAAACTAACTTACGTGTAACCATTTTACAAGTCAAATATAGATTAAACACATTAAAGAAACCTCTTGTAATGTTGACTGTTCTTTACGTATTTGGCCTGTTCATCAACATCAGAATCATTATTATTGTCTCCAATATCTTCATCATAATACATGTTCTCATATGAATTAATTAGAAATTTTAGAGACATAATTTGAAAAAATGATTTAAATAACTAGCAAAGCGAATAAACGAAACACTAACACTGACTCTTAATATAATAACGTTTCATCACCCACACTTCTCTTTTTGTTCACCTCTAAAATGGTCATTACAATTACAAAATATTAACTTTAAAACCGACTTCATTTATGAAGGACAACAAGCTATATAGGTAACTATGTTTGTTTTCCTAATGAAAGGCCCCGGGTGAAGGATATGTAGAGTGTCTGAACATGACGCCCGCTGTAATCGATGAAAATGAAACGTTAGTTATTCACGTAACCTACCTTTCGCAGAGAAATGGAAAAAATATAGAGGTTATTTAGGTATCAAATTGTCATACGATCAAGTCAAGCGATCACCTTTCTCAGACGAATCAATTCACCGTACGTCTACCAACCCATTTTTTTCAATAAATGTATTGCCTTTGAAAAAGACGATTTTAGTTTTAAGTAGAAGGCAATGCTTAGACATTTTTGATAGTTACTGGATGATGTCATTTGAGAGTAAAAACAATTTGTTCCTCGAAAATAATTACTTCCAATGCGTAATTAGATCAATGCAAATTATCGAACCATATTAAACATTTTTCGATATGGTTACAAATTTTAACCTTCATTCTTACTTTCCATTCTTCACTCTATTCTCAATGAAGTCGACAAAATGATATTATTATACTTTACTCTTAAAATGCATTCATAATGTACAAATTGAATGAATTTTCCCGATACCCTGAATAAACAATATGTACATTCATGCAATAAATTTTGCTTCTATAGAATGCTGTACACTTGATATTGCCTGAATTACGTGCCATGCAAAAGGTACAAGTATATCACAGTAAGGCATGAAGTCTTTGACAGACTAAATACACCTTTTGTATGTCCACCTACGCAACCACGTCAACGTCGTGATGTTCACACACACATACAGCATATCATGAAGTGCAAATTTTACTATGCTTCCATCATAAAGAGCATGCCTTCTGCTTGTTTTTTTCATTTTGCACAAAGATACAAAACAATGTTACAAAGACGTACATATCGTGTTGTTAAACACGCGTTATAAGTGACAATAACGTCCATGAAAGACAGACGCACGAAACTTCTACCTTGAGAATTTAAAAATATTTGATGACAACGAGTGCAGATAAACAATAGAGGATTGTCATTGAAACGCTGCTGTATCTTAAGGGTTTTACGTTTGAAAGCTTTTGAATGTCTGTGTTAGACCATAAGCAGATATCAGTATCCTAGTTATAGAGGTTGATGTAAAAATACCTTAGTTTCTTTCTTCAACCTTAAAACTGGTGTTGCACTATGCCAGCCGAAATAGTTAGCAGTTGATGTGTCCTTACCCGACATTAAATATTCTATATAAGGAAAGCTGGACACGATTCTGCCACTTCAAGATTCTACTATAGACAATCAAATGACGGAGTTCAGGGATTGGCAGATGACGGGCTACATAAACGGCTACTTTTAGTTTATAAACAGATGAGGGGCAGTGGCACGATTTTCAAAAAAAGTTTCTTAAAATTTTCCAAAATGAAATATTAGTTTTTGCCAAACGTAATTTCTTTAGAGGATCAAATCTCCTTTTCTCAACCGTGAAATCACTTTATCTGGGAAAAAAACGTGCTAGTGCCCCTTTAAGATAATGAACAATGACGATATGTAATTACTTGCCTGAAAATGACATAAAATAACTATTTCAGTGGATATATACACAATTTTGCCATCTCTTAAGTATACTAGCACAGTAAATCTTGAGTTGAATGACAGAGATCAGGGATTGGTAGATGTTGCGTTACATAAACCGCTACCGCTACTTTTATACACTGAGCGGATTAAGATATATAGTGGAAAACGGCTACAAAGTTGACTCCAGTGTCATGTGACATACGTCAAAGTTGACATGAATGTATCATAGTACACAGCTGTAGAACGAAAAACAATGCAAGACGGAGATACCGGAGAAACCTGAGCCTATCCACTTCACAACCAAATATGTTTTACTGTGTAATGGGACTACTAGTTTTCTAGTTTGTAATTCTAGCTAACGACACCACACTTGCTCCTGACGTTGGATGTCCTCTGTTCATATGTCACCATTCTAAAGTAACAGTATTTTAAACATGTGAAACATTTTCATTGCGTGTTTACGTATTCATTTGTAAGTAATGCGTCCCGGATTTACAGGGTTTCAGACCTCTTCAACCCAGCCTCATGCCAAATTGTATTATTTACATCCTCTTAAGAAAGTTTTATGCATTGAGAAGATATACCGTTTTTTTTCTTTTATGAACACGTTATATTTTAACACAAACATTGGATTAAAGGGAGAGACTTTAAGCCAACGCCTGAAATAATTCTCCTTTGGAATAGATGCAGAAAACGTGCAGCTCTATGACTTAAAAGCTCTGGAAAAAGTTTATTTATGTACTCAATCGTGATCAGACTTCATTTTCAATTATTCGAGAGAATATCAAAGTTATGTTATGCTTTTCCAATTTTTTATTTTGATCTTAATTCTTATCTTTCAAATAAAGTTTCATTTGTATTCGAAGTTTTCATTTTTTTATTTTGATTTTCTAATCTTTTCGAATATAGTTTCATTTGTATTCGAGGTTTCCAATCTTTTCAATGGGTTTAACAGTGTCGGCCACTCCCTTCCTCGTTCTCTCTTCACAATAGCAAAACGGATGTAAAAGATAATAACGTTCTATTTAGTACAAAAAGTTGCAGCCCAATTGCAGTTTGCATCAGATTCAAAAGAGCACAGTCGATGCAATGCGTAGTACTGATGCACCATGAATTATGCGTTATGAATTATCACAGAGCATAAAAATTCTTACCTGAAAGCGAGTCACTGAGTTTGTGAATAACGTTATAATGTAAAGCGACATAGAATATCTTTTATTAATATTACACCCCCTCGATACAAAAAAAGCCGTTTCTGCTGCTTTGAATTCAAATAATATCACTTGACTTGTATTTTGATTCCGAAATACCGACTACTTTCAATGATATCAATGTCAACAGTATGTCAAGAAGCCGAAAACAAACGCTGGATTGTCATATATACTTGTTTATCTATTGATTACTACAGTCTTATATATATCTTATTTACATCTCTCTTTGTTTATTTTTGATAACTTTCTATATTTTCGTTTTACTCATTTGCACGTGTTAGGTTATCAGAAAAAAGTTACATTTTCTCGATAAGATAACATCACTAATACCGTTTAGATTTGGTTCCAAAACATAATTCACGTCACTTTTATATCTTTATATATATTTCTAGCACTGTTTCGGTAAAGATCAAAGGCGCCGCCTATCCTTTCTTCCGCAATAAAGTATAATTTTTGAATGACGTCACGAAACAATGATCTATGGCGTCACCAACAATAACGTTATGACGTCACTAGTTACGGCCCAATTCGAGCATGCTCAAGTCACTGCCAAATTCGATTAATTTCATTTAAGTTTATTTCGGCTGAAATGTTATTTACACGAGTTAAAATCGACATGCCTTCGGCCTCGTACTATAATAGTTAGGGCAAAACTATACTTTATTGCAAAACACATGATGGTTGAGGCTACTCTATTTCTTAAATATACTGTTGAAGAGACTTGTTATCAAGTCGAAATGCGACGCATCCAGTCATCATTTAAATGATATTTACAGCAAGTGTCGTCTGAAGTATTTTATTTTCATATATATATATATATACTTCACATAGTCGTTTGCAGAATCCGATACTAGTATTTCGTCAATAGTATTGACTTATCAGGGATGAAAAGATATTATCGTTAACATCGCATTACAAGCGTTTTTATTACAAAATTCTATTTTATATATATATATATATATATATATAATAATAATTGAAATTAGGTGTCTTCAAGTGTGCAGTCAGCATATATCCAAATGATTTTTTAAAAATAACAACGCCGATTTCCAAGGAGGATATTATATATGTGTGTGTGTGTGTATATGTATGTATATGTATGTGTCTACCAAAACGAGACACAACGTGTCCTCTGATACCTTCATTGAAAGTGACAAAATTTAAAAATATTAAAAGCCACGTATTGAAATCTCAACTCAATGATGAGATTTAAAGCCCAGGGCGTAACAAATTTTATCGCCACAGCAAACTGAGGCATTAAACTGCATCACACTGGCAGGTAAATTGCAATCAAATGTGCAGCAAGGTAACTGTAGAGGGTGTAACGGCGTTTCACGCATGGAGGAATTACCAGCAAAATGTTTTCCTGATGAATATTATAAGATATTTCTATTGTACACCATAACGTTTCGAAAATTGTTATTCATCTACCTGAAACATTCAACAACAGTTGTACATGTACAGCTGCATCCAGAAAGTTCGTTCACCTACTTGCGGATTTTGGTGCAAATATGTTTTTAAAGAATGTTTAAAGAATTTTTTTAAAGCAATGTAACGAAAAAGAACCGGGTAATCATTTTTTACTTTACCAGTGAGGATTCGATAAACCATTAGACAACTGAAAGTCGTTCAGTCCAGTCTACTTTAGAAGCTTGTTAAAATGATCAGGGGTCAAATAAGAAAACTTCAAGTTTAAATCTCTGTACAATCATCAATTTGTTCGTAAATAATCAACAGGTTCAAAAACTGGTCATATGTTTTTTTGATAACCATGCAACGTTATTATAAACTATTCTCATTTAGCCGATAAAGAAAATTGCATTCCAAAATATAGCAATGAAAAAAATCTGACACTTTCTGTCTATCCAATCTTGTCAAAGTTCGAAAACTTCTTTACTGAGATATCATCACACAATTAGTTCAAGAATGATCAAATAAATTGAAACATGGACAACATTGTTTCTTTTTCAGTGAAATGAAGTAAAGCAATTGACATCTATACGCAATCAAAGAAGGAAAAACTCTTCGTATGAATCAAACCAAATGCATTCAAACCAATTCATATATAACCAATTCGTTTTTAAGTTTGTATGTAAAGTTTCAAGTTAAGTTTGTAGATATTGTAAAAAGATGTTTCAAAATTGCCGACCAACATACATCCACTAGAGTAAAAGTACATACAACTAGATATAAATATTTCATTTCAAAATTATTATATACATAATCTTTAATTAGATGCAATGTCTTATCGTATCTTAAATATTTAATGTACTTCGTTATTCGATAAAAGTGATTTTAAGATGCCTGGCTGAACACTTTTTCAGGTGTATCGACTTGAACGATTTAAACCGTGTTCTATCATGGAAACGATGTAGCGTAAAATGTATTGAGGTGTCGCACGACTTGATACTAATTTGAAACGTTGTTAATCCAAATGGCCTCGACGTAGAATCACAATATAGCAGGGCCTAGATTTCCGAAGCTCTCTTAGTGCTGAGACAGTCGCAGGCCAATGTTAATAGATATTACTTACGACTATCTTATTGCTAAGAGAGCTTCGAAAATCTAGGCCCAGAGTTGTAAATTTCTAAATTGTCACTCAAAGCAGTTATTCCCTACTCGCATAAATCTCAATGTACTGTTTTACAAACACTTTGCAAAGAAAGAATTAAGTTACATACTGGTGTGTTTAAGTTGTATATGCTTGTATTCCTAATGCAGCGAAATTGTACGAGATATTTGCTCATAGATTTTGATATACACTCCCGATCAAAAGAAAGTATAGGTTTTTCAATTTGATAGAAATTGAAAGTTTCTTATGATATCCATCGTTAGTGATTATGAATATGATGGTAAGCCTTCAGAAACATAATTCACATCGCAAAAACGCAACCAAGGTTGTTGTGGACTAAAAAAAACGGAAAAATCGTGAATTGTGTTTAAATACAAATGCATGAAATGTATGTGCCGAAAACAGGTATAAATGGCACTGCTGAATACCGTAGGATCAAACCAACTGAAAACACACAAAAAGAATGGCACGATTGACACAGGAAGAACGACAGAGAGCTATTGGCATGGCGGAAATGGGGGCTACACAAGTCCACATTGCTCGGACGTTCAATTGCACGACACTGACAGTCTCCAGGCTTCTTCAACGTTACAGACAGACTGGTCGGACCCAAGACAGACCCCGAAGTGGCAGACCACGTGTGACCACGCCACAAGAAGACCAGTACATCCGGACCATTCACCTCCGAAATCGCTTCGTAACGGCAACGGAAACAGCGGCAACGGCATTCGGCAATCGTATCAGTAGACACACAGTGTCAAGAAGATTGCGTACAGTAGGTATTCGGGCACACCGACCTTACCGAGCGATGGCCTTGACCCCTCAACACCGACGTAACCGACTCCAATGGGCAAGGCGAGTGTACAGATGGCAAGCACGGAACTGGAGGCGTGTCTTATTTACAGATGAGAGTCGTTTCTGTCTGTACCATAATGATGGAAGACAGATGTTCTGGAGGCGCCGTGGTGAACGTTTTGCTCGTCCATGTGTCCAACAAGTTCATCGTTACGGCGGTGGTGGTGTGATGGTGTGGGGCGGTATCTGTGGTGACGTTAAAACTCAACTCGTCATTATAAATGGAAACCTGAATGCACAGCAATACATTCAACAAGTTCTGCAGCCAGTTGTATTCCCTTTTCTGCAAGCACAACGCCAGGGTATCATATTCCAGCATGATAACGCAAGACCCCACACTGCACGAGCCACAGTTAACGTGATGCAACAAAACAACGTCAATGTTCTCCAGTGGCCTGCCTGTTCCCCAGACTTAAATCCAATAGAACACTTGTGGGATCACCTCAACAGGCAGATAAGGAACCGTATACCCGTCCCACAAAACCGACAGGAACTTGTTCGTGCTCTCAGAGAAGAATGGCAACAGATACCAGCGGCCGTCATCCGACGTTTGACCATGTCGATGAGGAGACGTGTCAGGGCCTGTATTGACGCTACAGGAGGTCATACGCGTTATTGACAATAGCAAAGTTCGTTTGTGGCTTCTCAACAGACAATAGAAAGACATTAAATTATTGAATTTTGACCCCCTATGTGATTCACTGACTATACAGTCGATCAATGGAATCAACCAATGCAGTTTGTTTCTGTAAATCATTGTCATCTGATTGCTTAATATAATCCAATTTACGGAACTTTAATATCGTCTTTTGTTTTTATTTTATGGGCATATGAAGTGGACCTATACTTTCTTTTGATCGCGAGTGTAGAAATATTGTCTGATGACATCAGCTGTAGGAAATTTGAATTTGAATGTAGCATTGTGTATGGAATACATCTCTTCGCAAATGCTTTAACAACAACGCTTAAGCGTTAACATTGAAATTCAATTTAAACGCAATTTAAAACGCATGTTGATCGTTTGATCTTATTTAAATATTTTACATAACGTTAAAATGTTCTCGCGAACGCCTTGCGGGAGATCATTCGGATGACACATACATCAAACATAATACCCATCAATTATAAAGAGCTGCTATCTCACGAAAATAGGCAAACTGGCAACAATTTGAACTTCTGCTTCATTAAACGGAGATATTCAAAGACGACTATCACACCGTCTTGCACAAAAAGGACGTGAACTGTAACCGATGAAGGCTTAACATGGCACAACAAACAACTACAAACACATTGTCATCGTAACTGTCAACGGTTGAAATTGGATGCACGAACAAAAGTATAGATCGGCCAGTAATCCCTCGGGTGACAAGCCCCCAATCATATAATGGAAGTAAGTAACGTTTTGTTGAAATTGTTAACAGTTGGTCTTCAGTGGTCCCATTAGAAGCTTTCTGTCCTCATTCATACAGCTGCTTCATTTCACACGGAATCCACAAGAGCAGGTAGGATAGTTCACCCCAAGAGGGGAATCCATGTGGAAATCATAGGTTTGATTGAAGTTTAGAGACGGGAAAGAAAACAAGTTGACAGACATTGATAGTGGTTGCCAAAAAGGGATGAATTGCAAAAATAACATTTACTTAACAGGGCGGTAGTTCTAAAACGATCGTGCCATGTTCAAGTAAGCTATGTAAATCAATTTCTCTATCTAAAATGATTAAAGGCGTTCACACAGAAATGGCCGCCAACGGATCTTGCTTGATACTTAATTTCTTCTACGACTCCGGATGACCTGGTTTAGATAACGTTTGACCCTCTCAAGAAAATACATTTTGTATAGGTTTCTAGGGGGAAATTGAAAGAAATATTTCATTCAAAAAACATGCTACTGCCCCTTTAAAGGTGTAGTCAAAGCTAGAAAACAAAGACGAAAACAGGAAGTATTAGAGGCAAATAACAAATACGTGAGAAATAAATACCGATATAGAGACAATCTATATAGTGAATACAGAAATATCTTTAGGATAAGGATCAAAATACTGTCAAATATTATGAAGTACAAATGAAATGAAATATAAAATATACAAATTTGCTGCCTACAAATATCATGTGTAGATGTTTAAGTTTAAAACTCATGAACAGGTTCTATTTGATTAAAGTAGTAGGTGGTTTCAATATATCAAATAAAGAAAGGAAATTCACAAAAATCGTGATCTAATGCCGATCAACAGGTACATAACCTCGTTATTGAATGGTATAATATATAACTCAACAATTGGACACAATTGCAGTATCACTCAAGTGTGACGAAAACCACGCCGTAAGGTTAACCTGAGGATTAGAAATAGAACACATGATTAAAGAGAAAAGGTTAATGTAGATAACACTAATGAGCCAACACAAATTGAAAACTCGCTACTGCATCATATTTCACCCATAAACCTACATTTTCTTGATTTCTTCACAATAGCGACGATTTGGTACAGATTTTTATACCGTTTCAAAAAATAGTAAAAGACTGTCTTCTCTATACACCAACTTTTAAACGATAAATAACATTCAACCAGTTCAATGATGTACGTGTACAACAGAAGTAAGATGCTTTTAAACTAATACTCACAAAATGACAACAAAAACAAAATAATTGCACAAAAATGTTTTGATGTTTACCATTTCAAAATAAGTATATCATTAAATAAGCAACAAATTGGTGAAATAATTAACGAAATTGAATTGACAAAAATGAAAACACATATGAGGAAAAGTAGAATGTGGAAATATCATCCAACGAAAATGAAAAAATGTAGAATGTGAGACGACTGTTATCTTTTGAGCAAGCTTATTTTCTAGAGAAAACTAGTATAGAAGGATGTTAAAATAACGAGGAAAAGGATTAACACAATTATAGTGTGTATTCATACTGCAGGGCTAATGAAGGTAACGAATACCATAGCTGGATGTAATCTATATGCAAATAGACACCTCTGAAAGAAATTTTGTGAAAAAGTCATACCTTTTCACAGAGAAAGGATCTAGTTTAAGTCACTGTTCCTCATTTAGAATGATAAACGACTAGGTTTGTGTTACGCTAATGAGAGTATTTACAACTCCAAAAAAGATGATAGATGTTGATAAGATATTACTTTTCAACACTTTATCGATCAAATGCTGAAGGAAGTAACAGTCGTGGTAATATCATCGGAGATCGGCAAGTAGAGTCATACAGGTTAAAGGCAGTTGATAACATGAACAATAAGGCTCTCGTGGGATTATGAAAAAGAAAATATGTAAATAATATGACATGGAGTCAAACAGTGCATGGTGTAAGTAATACCACAGCTATTGGAAGTAGCATGGAATAACATTCATTCAAACCTATGAAACCATGGAGCAGATAAGAAGAGCTATCTTGGACAATCTACATGATATGGAATAAATTAATTCGGCAATTAAAAAGCAGGTGAGATGAAAATAAACGTTAGCTACCTGTGAATATAAACTGATTCTTTTCATCAGAAACTTGACAATCGAAAAAATGTTTTTGGAAAATTGGATACTTTCCTTAAATGTATAGGAAACGATTTGATTTATCAAGAAAACCGCAAAAATGTGATATTCTTGAAATCTTAACAAATATTTTAAAGAAAATGCTTCCAGGTCGAGAACCAAGAAATTGACATGTACACGAGCACACAAAATAACCGGTGAGAAATCTTTTTTTTAAAATGACAAAAAGCATTCAAATAAGGTATTGATTGTTTACCTCGTTGATTGAACTTTCCTTTTGAATGAAACAAGGATCAACTAACGCCGCTATTGAGGCAACCTTTAATTGCAGCTTTTAACACGGTTTTTTATATATAGAAATATTCTCTGAAGCGAAAATTAATGTTTCTAATTGCAAGATACTATTGTTAATCAAAAGAAGCAGTTTTAAAACAAACGTACCATGATCGGTTGAGCTATGCGATTGCTTCCCCTACCTCAAATGATTAAAAGGTGTTCACACAAAATGACTGCTAGTGGTTTTCCTTGAAACTTGATTATTTCCTTGACGACTATGAATGAACTGGCTATCTATATTTAATAACGTTTACCAAACGTTAAAAAAGAATTATTCGCTTCAAAAATGTAATTTTCTCAGTAGCAAGGAAAGCCTTACATGAAGGAGCAAAACAGCTTGTCCCCTGTCATTCGCCAAGTATTTCCCAAGCCTTCCCACCTTACCCGTTTGACCCTCTGAAGATAATACATTCGGCATAAACTAATGTTAATTGGGGATAACTTGAGGAAACACATCTGTCAAAAATCTGTTATTGCCCTTTAAAACCTGCACAGTCCTTCATCGTTACAGACAGACAGTTATTATGTCAGACGGACCGAACAATCAACCTCGAATGAATATTTAAAACCTCAGTATCTTCAATGTTTATTCAGAAACCATCATCGTCTATGTGACATAAACGGCAGCAACGGGACTGAGACACATCACCAGCAGACAAACTGTGTACACACGTCTACCCGATCCTACCATAGTCAGCTTGTTCACCGGACATGGACCCTATCGAACATTTATTGGATCACTTTTGAGAAATTCGACGACGATTCATTAATCAATGATTTCAGCAGTTACCAATGAGACGGAACGAACACATATTGATATGATACAAGTTGATTTTGTTTGTCTTGAAAGATGCGTCAAAAGACTAGCTTCGAAACTACCACGCTACCATGAATTGAAGTGGGCAGGTAAAACCGCCATAGATAACGTAAACGCTATCTTACACGGTTGCTATTTGATATATACTTTTTTCTTCAAATTTCCCCAATAGCTATAAGTTTATGCCAAATGTATAATTTTCAGAGAGTCAAATACTGCTTCTGCTTCTTTTGATTTGAAAACAGTTTTGCAAAGGGTAACATTTACTTTCATTTTCGTGAGATCAGTTTATTTATCAAAGAACGTACTATACTGCTCCCTCAAAGTAACATCATAAAGTTGACAAGGAGTAGATGAATGTGGTATGTAAGACCTTACATCTGAAACACGTTCATGAAGCAATCTAGATGAAGGTTACCCTACGCACCTGCCGTAAACCCCTGTTTCTTTCTTTAAGGATGTCCGTTCCTAAAATTTAAAGTATTAAACTTTTTTTCTAACTTGTTTCTTTCAAAGGTTTAGTGTATTTGCTTGAAATATCCATCCCAAAAAAATGGTGGTTTGTGTGTGTTTTTTCGAGATATTTTAAGACAAAGATCCATCTGTCCGTCAGGGTTTTAACATGGGAGTCTATGGAAAAATAATGACCGTTTCGGAGAAATCTTAAATTTTAATTAGTTTATGTATTAAACTTTTTTTATATGAAAACATGTTAGAGTTAACATAATCTTCTTCCAGAAAAAGTAAAAAATATGTATGGTACTGTGGGTTTTTAGCCGCTACGGCACATCATGTATTCAAACATTTCAATTAAATTATCAACATTCAAGCTATTTTTGGACTAAAAACATGCTTTCTCCCACTCATTATCTTAAAATATACCTGAACGCATTCATACAAATCATATTCATTCAACAACATATACTTTCTAAGAAAAGCAGATAGCAGAACTTGCTCAAATAATCGTAACAATTAAAATTGCTGAGTCAGCAAAATTGTGAATTATTTCAAAATGAAAATACTATGTTTCTTTATTTTGATGAATATTTAGTCAAAAATCATCAAAATTGAGAAATTAACGCTTCATTTTTGTTTATTATATAATAACATTATAATTTAAGGTTATTTGAATTTTGTAACTTTGACTGAGGAGCGAACATCCTTAACGTAAAAACTATTAAAAAGTCTTGACCTGCTCAGGTCACTGCTGGTAACTGTGTAAAATTATTATTTCTATGACATCATCTCTATGAAACCATCGTATGTGCAAAATAATTTTCATATGAAACTCACATGCGAAATAAATGTTCCAACAAACATCAATTACCATGAAATCATACACTAACTTGCTGCCTCTGACTTTCATATTACAAAATGAGATTGTTTTATCATCTGATGTAGGTAACATCAAAATTCCTTACAAATCACCCTGACCACGTGATTGAAGCTATGAGCTCAGTGACTTCCACCTAATGTCTTGATATCACACATATACTATATTAGCCCAATATTTTGTCTACATTACACCTATATAATACTTACATGTCATATAACTGAGAACCGAAGTACATTCCTGGCTTATTTTTTCCACCTATGAACTGGAAATTGCTGTATTGTCCCGTTAAGAATAATTGAAGAAGTAGGTTATCTTTTACAAAAGAAAATATTCAAAGTGAATTTATGCGGCATGCTAACGTCATCACGGGTCATTAAATGGAGTAAGGAGCTTCACTCATATCACATGATAACCCATCAATTGTGTACGGTAATCCTTGATGTGCCAAGCTACGTCAATTATATTGAGCTGTTATGAATATCAATGTGTAGGTACAGTACTTACAGTTATCTTTACTATAATTAGTGCCACTAGGAGGGTTTCTCAGCTCATCCAGTCTGACTCAATGTTAGGAAAACTGGCTAATTGAACTAAAGGAAGGTTAAAAGAATCTGGTTCGATGAGATTGTACTTACAGTTTAATGGCGGTGTCATTGAAGTGTTAAAGGTTATGTTTTATGAAACGTTTTTTAAAAGAATAATGGTGTCTTATCTTCGTTGAATCTTCATAGATGTGTTTCATCTGGTCTATGACATATTCAAATTTTAACCTTTTAACTTTGGAAAATGTTGTTTTATTACGAGATACATTATGCATGATTCTAATTTAATTGGAAACTTAGTGCATAGCAGGGAACATCCTTTGAAAATTAAGGAAGTTCAATAGTTGTAAACTTTGGAGATATATTATGATGGTACATATATTGGGAATTTATTGAGCATCGTATCTTACTGCAACGTGTCTTTTGTCATTATCATCTCAGAAAATATCCTCTCATCAAGGATGACATGGCTTTATTTACAACAACTAAAAATTGCCTTCTCATTTTTGCCTGGAAATCATCTTCTTCGGGGAAAACAAATTTGACTCACATGCTCAAGACGATCGTTCTTACACTGAAAAGTGATACCATTATTTCCTGACATATTGTCTTTTATTTTTATTTGGTTACTGTACTGCTTTAAACCTACTGATGCATTTCAAACAGAAAATCACATTTTAGAAGAAATACATATTTAAAAGATAAAAGTAAATGTGTCTGCTTCTAATAAAACTGGCTTTGTATCAAAATAAGTGACGGCCTTTGACTTATTAAATGTTTAACGTGAGGTAAGACATGCTATGTTGTACATTAATAGACAGTATTTTTGTAAATTTCATTTTGATCCAATTAAATTTCATGACTTTTTAAAAATCTGTTTAACAGGATCATTAATTGCAATTACAAATAAACTGACACTAAATGTTAACATTGTCAATTGCATTTTTAAGCTATTTAACAGGTTATCATTATATACAATTAAACCTTAAATGGCACTAAATGTTAACATTACACATGGTTATTCGTAAACCTTAAGATTGTCAATTGTTATTTTCAAGGTTTTTTAACAGGTTATCATCATATACAGTTATACCTTATACATTAGACATGGCTATTCTTAAAACTCTTTAATAATAATAATAGCTTTTCTTATACCGCGCATATATCCATGACAAAGCATGCTCAAAGCGCCATGAGTTTTATTACCCTGGAGGGATAGTACTTTCGGTGCTGCCGATTAACAAGCGCTCCGTACTTCCCCCTTGCTAGGTACCCATTTGTACAGCTGGGTGAACTGAGTGCAAAGTGGATGAAGTGTCTTGCCCAGGGACACAACACAGGATGAGACCCTAGTCACAAATGTTTTTTGTCTCCATCGTGATTCCAACCCGGGTCTCTGGCGTGAGAGGCAAGCAAGCTAACCACTACACCACTGTGCTCCACAATAGGTTATAATTATTTATGCCTGAACTGGCTCTAAATGTTAACATTATCAATTAGCATGTTAAAGCTTTTTAACAGGTTATCATTATATACAATTATACCTGAACTAGTTTTAAATGTTAACATTATTAATTGTTATTCTACAAACTATTTAACAGGCTGTCATTATAAACAATTATACCTGAACTGGTTCTAAATGTTAACATTATTAATTGTTATTCTACAAACTGTTTAACAGGTTATCATAATATACAATTATACCGAACCGGTGTATCTCATTATATCAAGTAGAAGGACGGCTTTCCCAGGATGGGGTCTTTCTAAATCCAAAACAAAACTTTACATTCTCTACTAAATAATCGTCGCTTGAAGTAAGCTAGGGCCGCTATTACTTTGCGTGATGTCAGAAAAAATGTTTTTGATTTAAATGTTTCACTGTTCTGAATTATGATATTGTTAATGATGTTAAAATACAAACCGGCAAACATAGATATATGACTTGCATAGATGAAAGACACAGAATAAAGTTTTTAAAAAATCAGAAACAACTTAACGTATAAACAGAGATTCAATTTTCGTTCTGATTACTTTAAACAAATAAGGGGGTGGGTCGTGTAGAGCATTTTCTAATTGTTTCCTTGGTGAGCTTCCTTTTGGATAAGACATTAGTGCCGCTTGCCTTGCTTCCTTTGACAGTTACAGATGGACAAGCATTATAAAGGTAGTTTATCAGATATGGGAAATGCCATTGGATTTCTTTTCACTGCAATTGTACAGTATTAAATCCCAATCCATTTGTCCGTCTTGTATGTACGGCTACTTGATAGGTCAAATGCCTTACCCTTTGGCACGATAATCCCAAGTAATTTACCGGATGAGGGGGCGGAGTACTGCCAGAACAGAAAGGGGTGGGGCAGTATACTCTCCCTCAAAAGTCACACTTCTCCGTTACACATCATTTAAACACCTGAAAATAGTATTTTTGTGGAGCACATTGGTGTAGTGGTGAGCACGCTGGCCTATCACGCAAATGGCCCGGGTTCGAACATTTGTAACCTGGGCCATGTCGTTTGTTGTGTCCCTGGGCAAGACACTTCATCCACATTGCACTCAGTCCACCCAGCTGTACAATTGGGTACCTGAACAAGGGAAGGTATAGACCTACACGGCCGCGCGAAGCGCTTAATAGGCTGCATCGAAGTACTGTTCTCTCAGGGTGGTAATACAATTTGTGCGCTTTGAGCATGTTCTGTCTTGGATATATGCGCGGTACAATATTATATTATTTATTATTATAATTATTTCGTTTGCTTTTTCGATGAATTTTGTGATAAAAACTGTTGCTATTCGAACTCTAAGAGTCTAGTTTATATTTATATATATATCTGTCTCTTTCAGATATAAAGAAAAATATATAAAACCTATAAACTCTTCACTAAATACCCAGTTAATCATTTTAAGAACTGCCAACTCTCAGGGTCAAAAATGTTATCCAACTCGGTTTGCAAATTCATTTTCACATTCCAAATATATGAAGATAACAATTCACAAACTCCAACAACGGCCTTAAATATGTGCTATGGTCAAAATCGCACATGTCATTTATAAGTCAAAAAGTTATAAAAGCTATTGAACACAAGGAACTGAAATCTGTTCTTCTACCAACTTTGAATAAGTTACCAAAATTTCGTTTGCAATAGATGCGCCAACCAATTAACATCATCCTGTTTTCTTATCAGAGAAATTGTTCTTCACGTTTTAATGATAGATTTTCAACAACCATGAAACTACATGAAAAAAAACATGAGATGACTATATTTCATGTTTAAACAAACAGACGATCTCTCATAAGGGCTATATGTTTTTTGTTAAAAAATAATAAATGTGAAAATAAAAATCAACCGTGACTATTAGTTCACTCCCACATTTAAAGCAAGAGTCTTTACAAAACCTGTATTCTTATATAACTATCTGTGCTTGTCATGACGTGGCTACTTTGAAGCAATTATGTGCAATGTGCGTAATCGTCACAGTCTAAAAACCTAAATAATAACGCTACAAAACATTGTAGGCAGGTGTTGGGTATTTAACGTCTTTTGGTATGAATGTAACACTTAAAAGGAGAGTTTTACTGTGATTATATGTAACAGTTATTCCAACTGTTTGATGCATCTCTGAACACTAAAGGCTTTACATATTTAGACATGTTAATCTCTTAACTACCACATTCTCTCCCCGGAAGTAAGTAATGTCTTATCATCCATTAGAAAAGGTTATAATTTTAGGGTCTCGCGAAGGAATTTGCAACGGGAATACCATATTTCGTCTGAAACACAAATCTTCAATGTTTTGTTTCTTTAAAAATATGTGCGTGCTGCAGATTGAGACCGATCAGGAAATAAAATGTCGTTGGAAATCGTTCGTATTAAAACAGAACTATTTTTTTAATTGCCTTCGAAATCCTTCCGGAGATGAATTGAAGGTCTTCAATAATTACTTTATCTCAAATTCGATCTAGGGAGAGAGAGAGAGAGCAAGAGAGAGATTAAGAGAGACAGAGAGAGAAACAGAGTTACAGAGAGACAGAGAGAGACAGAGAGAGAGAAAGACATAGCGAGAGATACAGATAGACAGACAGACAGAAAAACAGAGGAAGATATGGGGGGGGGGGGGTGGGGGTTGGAGAGAGATGGGGGAGGGGCTGGGTAGACAGAGTATAGCTAGTGTAAGGATTGTCTTTCTGGTGGCAATGGTTTACGTCATAAATGAATGCCTAATTTCTTTCTATGCGTGACAACTACCTTTTCTTTTTTCACTCACTTAACAGCTTGGCATTAAAACTAAAATTGAGACATATTCATTAATATCCTATGATTACTTCAAAAGATTATATCTAACTTCTTTTGACAAGTTCATAGATTATGCCAACGTAATATACGATCTTAACAAAATCAGGTTACGATGAAATAGTAATTTCTATGTTTATAACTACTGTTTGAAATATTGCCTAATGGATCTTAGACAGAGACAGAGACACACAGGAGAGGTTAGAACTATGCAGAAACAATTATGATAGTCTTTCACAAAAAGAAGACTGTCAGATTTAACCATAATATAGACGTACCCGTAATGTAGAAGTCACCTTGTAAAGTGATTTAATGTTTTTTTTCTTAAGACATAAAACTTGAATTAGCGAACAAACCATCAGTTATATTTGAACGCCGCTTCCATACACTGAAGAACTTTGTCCCCAGTAGATAACTGTTCTACGCGCAGTAAGGTTTGGGTGAACTGCTAAACTGAATTTCAGCGCAATACCACCCATGGTTAGTTCCAGCCGATGCTCGCGGGTTTCTCCGCAATGCATAGCCACAATGGCGTTGCGGGCTTTCTCAGCGGCATAATACTAGCAGCCGTGATATAGAAATACTCTTGAAAGTGGCGTTAAACGATTATTAATCTCACTTGATTTCGATATATATGATAGTGCAATAAAGTTCTTCAACAAACTGTCTGAATTTAAATAACCAGCGACCATTTCGAAGCTAAGATTTCTCCAAAATTTTAGAAACTATTTCATTCTCGTAATTGTTAATCCTGACAATCTATCTCATCCCAATTCAACCAACACCCCGACCCCTACCCCTCTACCCGACTACAGTATTGGAAGGGTATCAAGTGTTGGCAAGCTAATTCCCTCTGATAGGTTTATCACCCACCCGCTTTCCACCCTGTCTAGCGATGACCAAATTGAAAATGTCGAAATTGATTAAGAATGATTGAGTGCCACGAGCAGTAAAGAATGTCGAGGGGTAGCGATATAAACATGCCATTTTGGGGACAATTCATTCCACTTTGGTATCGATTAAGGTCCTCCGTCCGAGGGGGGATTAAGTCGTGTCCACTTGGGGTCGAGTAAACTACTCATGTCTTACAGTCACCCTATACTCTGTCCTTGTCGGGATTTATTACTTCCACCTATTATGTTTACAGGCTACCTGTACACTCTGTTAATCCTTGAAATAGCCTACCTGTATATTCCGTTGATCCCTGTACGAATGTATCTTTCCTTGCCTATTTAAATAAGATCTATTGATGTACAGTGGTAACTGTCATAATATATGAACATGAATCATATAACGTAACACCAAAGGTACCTGTTATATATTTACTTACTGTTTTTAAAATTTGTTTTAGTTGTTTTAGTGGTTCTTTTGTTCAAAATTCCGTTTCAAAATATCAGTTCACTTTTTAACATTGAATATTGTGGAGTTAAAACATAAACGTTATTCGGACGCAGAAAATCAAGTCACTCAGTGTAACATGCTACTAGGAATAATGAGTGTTTATAATTTGTAACCATAAAAAAATTAAAAAGATTAAATTACAAATGAAATGAAATAATCCAAATACTACCATATTTGAAGCTAATTTTTGTAAATTATACCTACCAAACAAATTGAATTAGTGTCAGAAAACCAGACGTTAACATTCTATCAGTATATTACGTGGGCGTAGGTGTAATTCCATTATGTACGTCTTAATATGCATGTTTGCACGTCATTGGGTACATAAACTACTAGTATGATGTTACAGTATTAAAGTAGTTCACACTCCATCATCAAAGTGTCAATGTCTGTTGCCTTCATTGAATACCTTTATCTAATAACGTTTAGCGAAACGTTTAGCAAGAAGAATTCTCCACTTATTTCTTCAAAAATGTATTTTTCTCTCTAGAAAGGAAAGCCTATCATGAATGAGAAAACAACCTGTTTTCCTCTCATCAACTTCTGGCATTCGACTTCAGATCTTATCGTTACTTTTATTAAACCAATGTCATAAACATATTTTCGCGAAAAAAAGCAAAATAGATAAAACTCGTCATCTGGAGGCGTAAACTATGATTCGTTATCAACCGAAATCTCCGGCCACATTGCCTTTTCAATATCAACAGTTAACTTAATGCAAAACGTTTTATCGTGTAGGTACCAAGGTTTAACAACGCGTTTCAAGCGTCGCTAAATCCCTCCGTGAAACCCGATCCTTATGGTCTCTGTGCTTATATTTTTGCACAATTTACCTGAAAAATCAAGAGGGATATCTGAGGTCATGTGACCTCCGCCCGGGGCAAGAGAAGGGTAACGAAGCAGTAACCCTGTAGAAGACACTCGCTGAAGAATGGTCACGGGGTGTGAAAGGTAGCGTCCCTTTGTTCCAAGCCCACCCGTTCTACTGCCGTTATCAGAGGAAGCGGAGCATCATTTTCCATTTTGTTTCACTTCATTGTGTACTATAGCCCAATAAATCCCGATAAGCCTCTGGGCTGGGGCTAGCTTACGGTTTAAGCTCCAAGAAAACATTTAAGGTCCGTCATACAGATCATAAATTGCCACGCTTGCCTGTTCTATAGTTTACCTGGTCCCGTACATAAGTGTTGTTTGCACTGACGGTAACTCAAGCCCCTGAACAGCTCCTTGGGGATCTACTCACGCCCCGTCTCCGATAAACCCTGCTGGGAGGGATTAGCCCCCACTCTTAGATGATCCAATAGAACCTTACTTAACTATTTTAAAAGTCGCGACCTGGATTAAATACACGAGAACGAAAGCCTTCATGAAATAGCACAGATTAGAAGTAGACCCTGCATTGGGTTCGTTACTAGAAGCATATTAACCCAGCGTGTTGATGTAAGTCTCTGTTAAAGGTCACGTGAATGATATAGTTTCAATTAAGGATAGATGTAGACATAACCCAATTTAACCAAAGGGTTTAGTCTCCCCCCGGGAGCAATTGTAGGTGTGCGGTTGGTCCTGAACATTAGTTCCCCACCACTTCAAAACAAAATTAATCATATCAACAAATGGATTTTGGGTCTTCTTTATCAAATTCATATGGATTACCTGGATTAGCCTTGTAACACCCTCAGAATATATTATATTCTCTTTATGTAATGATATTCAGGCGTTCAGTGCGTTATGAATGACTGAACATAAAACTTTGGACACTATACTGGTTACATACAGAACGCGTTTTGCATACACTTTCCGGGATGGTAAACTGAATATGTGCTAATCCGTTGTGTTGAAATTTTTATACAACTCAATGTGGGATGCCGGTCCGGTATGTTAATTTTAGCGTATAATGCAATTATTAAAAAACCCTTCTCTACGCATAAAACGCACTTGTCAGCAACTGTTTCTGTTGTCATACTTTAGCAATCCTTGAATCTTATATTCACATTCGATACGCCATCACACCCACATGCCGTCAACACTTCATCATTCCAATTCAATGAAACCATACTTCATCATTCCAATTCAGTGAAACCATACTTCATCATTTTTGTTCAGTGAAACCATACTTCATCATTTTTATTCAGTGAAACCATACTTCATCATTTTAATTCAGTGAAACCATACTTCATCATTTTAATTCAGTGAAACTATACTTCATCATTCCAATTCAGTGAAACCATACTTCATCATTTTAATTCAGTGAAACTATACTTCATCATTCCAATTCAGTGAAACCATACTTCATCATTTTAATTTGTTTTCGTTTCGAATGTATCTCCCTGTTCATGAATTTACCTGCACTGTCATTCCTCATTCGACTCTCCTTAAAACATACGACAATATTTTCATAAAACATCTTCACTTCATCACTTTAATTTGCTAAAATTATGCTCTCAGATCTTCTCATAGATTGGGTAGGGTTTTTACCCTATTTAGAGTCTTGTTGACAGACCAACGTTTTGAAACCATGGTCCATTATTTCCTTTCAAAGGTAAGCATTCCCCCCCCCCTTTTGAATTATATCATTGCCGTGGTACTTCGATACCCCAGATTATCTCTGCTTCATTTCACTCCTAAAGCCATACTTGTCTATGCATCATCACTCGCTACATAAATTTAAATCTTTACAACACTTATTTCCTAATACTTGAACACTTTACTCGTTCCTAATTCAGTACTCGGCTGCAACATTTACTGATCGTTTACTATTTTACCATTCCCTTATCCTTTCATATCATTTTTATCACGTTCATAATCACTCAATGTTATATTTCCTCATTCAAAGAGTCGATAATTCATCGTGAATTTTTATCATCACCAAATCAAAAAGCTGCCTTTTGTAAAAACAAAATCGATTTTTAGACAAAATACTTTCCAAAGTTTGAATATTTGATCGATTCACATGTAGATATTCATATGACACGTCAGTATTTTCTTGATACGTTGACACATCATCACTTCAATTCTTTCTTTACATTTTTTAAATTTTGTTTTTCATGTTCTGTATTACAAACATGGATCATTTTTCTCTGATATTTCAGGTAAGTGAATTTTAAAAAATTGTCTAATAGTTGGAA
Source organism: Phorcus lineatus (assembly GCA_921293015.1). Lineage (NCBI taxonomy): Eukaryota > Metazoa > Mollusca > Gastropoda > Trochida > Trochidae > Phorcus > Phorcus lineatus. The sequence goes on along the minus strand of OV121087.1, from coordinate 35,986,015 downwards.
ACATGTTGACATTTTCGACCTTACCTTATGTTTGATACTGCAAGTTTATAGGGACTCAATTATATTTTTCTTGCCATTTTGCTACCTTTACCTTTACCTCGGAATCAGATATTAAAAAATTTAATTTTAATATGTTTTGAGGCACCCGACACTAGATTGACTAGAATGTTGGGTTTTTTTCATCAATTATTTTGACTTTTCTTTACTTACCCCAACTGATTTTGATGTTACTTCATATTGTCCTTACATTTCAGCAGACTATATTCATGTGTCTTAGCATTGACTTAAAGGCACTATTGCACGCTTTTGCGGTTTTAATTGGCTATTTTACGGTTTACGAGGACTTGTGCATTCACTTAAGCTTTCTATCGATGACAGCCGCTTGTCGGCTTGGACATATAAAACTCTATGGTTAGCTGTGCACAAAACGGATATATTATGGACAGTATTGTGTGCAGCTATTCACTTTACCTAAACTCTGAACTGAGAACAATGAATGAAATATGTTTTATGAAAGCAATTAAGTAAATTGACCGATTTAAGAACACAACTTTAGCAATGTTATTAGATTGACCAAAGCGGCTGCCGTTTCCGCTTTTCTGGTTATGAGCAAAATTGTAATATTTCCGATATCGTAGTTCAGGCGGATTTAATGCAACGTTGCATAAAATACTTCCGGCCTTTATAAATCAACTTTACTAACTATATATGTAAATATTTGTTAAGTATCGTAAGAGGTAAATTACTTGAGTGATGATCTTGAGGGATATGCAGTATCTGTGCATTTGTTGTGTTACGACATACTGGTGTGCACTAGTGCGTTTTACAAGAAATCGAAGAGTGTCTTTATGTAAAAACCTAGATCATCAGAAATGAAAAGCCGAAAAAAATATCTTATTTCGTATGTAAAAGCCTAGAAAATCACAAACGTTCTTGTAGATTCATAAAGAAATGCATGCTAGTCAAAGGCACTATCTATGTTAAGTAAAAGAAAGGGTGGGAAAAAATTTATATCTAAAACTAAAAACCAAATTCTTTTGCTAAAAGTTCAACCATGTTTAGCCATTGTAACGAAATAATGATATGGTGTGCATAGCTGCAGATCACCGGGCCGTGACGTCATCACAGAAACTTGGTGAGGCGAAGCCGAGCTGAACTCACCATGGTGAATCCCTGATATGAAGCGTGACGGTCTTGACAATGTTTAACTGTTCACTGTTCTGATATAGCCTTGCTCGTCCCAGTGACAATAACGTTGTCTCACGACCCACTAGCTCCAACCCTGGGTCCCGACCGACGACTAACGGTGTACGGTTTTCCACGCCCAACCTCAACCTCGCCCCATACAAAATCAACCCTAGGGTGCTCCGTCATCAAATTCTATTCCTTTTTTAATCTCGAACCCCCGTGATGCTAAGCAAGACATTCTGAATGGAGTTTCCAGGACACCAGAGGTCGTACATTGTTGCTTTTAACGGCGAAATTTGAGAAATGCAGACTTAAAGAGTACCTTTAAAGGGTTTTTAAAGTCCGTTTTTTTTGTTGCCAGAATGTAGTTACTTTTTCCTGGCTTATGTGATTATATTCTTTCTTAGAGGTCGTGCTGAGTTTGAAGACATTTCTTAGTGACGTTGTATGCATTTTATTATGAATTAATCATTAATCACGTAGTTAGAGCTCTATTAAATTCGTCCTTTACGGAAGTCTATTCGACTTTAATGCATGCAAAGTCACTTGGTGTATTTGGAGACCTTAAAACGGTATTTTATCGTACACAGGGAGTTCTTATTGTATATACATATTTCAACATTTTCATAATTCAATTCATTATAAACACAATAATCACTGAATGTGTTCTGTATAGCCTGTTAAAATTCAACTTTTACGAGACGTGCACTTTCAATAGCGGTATGTAAAACGGATTCAGCTTGTCATTTTACTGTTAAAATTTGACAAAGAGGGATTTTATTAGAGTTGTTACCCGCATGCCTTCCTCACAACTTATAATAGAATGTAAACCCTTTTCGGTGCCACAGCGATGTGCATATACACTTTGCTTAATTATATTTTGAATCAATTTATCTAACCATTACGCCACGGCAACTCTTAAAGAAGACACACAGTGGCGTTGTTTGTGTTTCGAAAAAAAGTTAGAAGTTACACATGGAAAGACTTCAAAGATTAAATGACGATGCATTTGTGTATACAGAAGCAAGGATAATGATTCGTGACGAATTTCAGGCATTTTTTAATTGAAATTGAATTTACTCTGAAGATTCACTGCTTTTACATTGCTATATTTCATTATTTGGATAATAAAAACATAGTATGTGGTAATTCTTCGAATAACTAGAAGGGTGACATTTTTAATTAATCACAACTTTCAGCTATAATTCGTTTTCTTCATTTGTAAATCGGTGTTTGAAGTTTCCATAGAAAATAGTTAACGTACATTTAATCAAATTCAACGTACATAATTTGACACGAGAAATACATAAGCAGGAACATAATGACATGGAGAAGAAACTACTAGTACGTAAGATGAAACGGTCCATTTACACTGAGTCGGCATATTAAATTTTTAAAATTGGACACATTAACCTTACTTTTGCTGTTACATATTGTATTTGAATCACTAACATTCACTATAGATGTTTTTTAAACAGATTTTTCTATTACAGCATTTAAATATCATCTGAGATAGAAGGCGACATATCAAATTATATTGCCTCATAAAGACAAATGAAAATTATGAACTTTTTATTAACGTTGACACAAACAAATATCGTCAGGGCAACTTATCCTGAAAATATGAAAAGGAATTATGATAACTATAAATCTTTAACATTGTTTTCATTGTAAAGACAAATATTTTTATAACAAACATATTACAAGATGCAAAAATGTTACTTGAAAACGTGTGCAAGTCAATCTACGTACATGTATAATACATGATTTACTTTTTGATAGAATCAATTCAATTCACTTCAATTCATATGATAATTATTTTCTAAATGCTATCGTTAAGATGTAGAAGTATTTATGATCAAAGTATAGCAAACACAGTTGAATAGATTATAACATTAGAATTAGAAAAATAATTCCAAATTTGTTACAAAGTGTCTTTTTAGCTACGTATTCGGAGAAAATCCTTTCGAAAGATTTTATTATTTCAATTTATCTTTTATTCTATATCGCCAAGACGTATATGTGTGATATTTCTGTCTAAGATTAAGCTCTAAATGAAATGACATTAAGACCAGCCCAATACAGTTCGTATTTCTGCCGTAAAATATACCCCAAAAAATTTGAGGCGAAAATTTAAGTAAATAAAAAAATCACCCACTGTAAATATACGGTGTGATCACAATATGCAAATGAGTTGGAATTTCTTTAACTGCCTTGAAAACGTTTCATTGCTGGAGGTCCAACCAGTTCAACATTCACCATGCTGACTAGGTCCAAAAGACGGAAACAGCTGACTGTCTATGGTATTTTATATTTTATATATATGTATATGTATGTATTCAATGTATGATTGAAGCACAGCTTCATAAAAAATAATTATTTTGATGTTTGTGTTGCATTGTGTTGTTACTTAGATACACTGAAGACTATTTAAGACTGCTGCTGTGCTTCAATCATACATTCCCTGAAGAAGCTTCGAATCAAGAAGCAGAAATATGCATATTGGAAAAAAGATAAAGTCATGATTGTGAAAGTTGATTTACATCTTCTCTGTATTTTTTAATACTTTCATATATACTTCTCCACGATTGATACTTCTTACATTTTCTATATATATATATATATATATATATATATATATATATATATATATATATATATATATATGCAAAACCACAATACAACCACAACACGATCGATAAGTTGTCCCTCTTGCAATCGTACTATTATCGTACTCGTGTTAAATTAACCCTTATAGTGCTAGTGTAGAATTATAATGACTCGTACAGAACACGCGTTACGGAATCACACAATTACTGTACGATCAGGATACAATCGTTACACGATATTGACTTGAACTTGCACCAATAAGAGCGTTTCCCATCAAAACTTTTCATAACGTGTGCTTCGCGTGTCTTACTTTCAGTCAATCTAATTAAAACTAGATGTATTTTTTCCGTCCGTTGACTTAGGGGACGTAAGCGTTTTAACTAGATTGACTTTTAATCGATACGTCAGCACAAACGGTGGTAAGGTATCGATGGTAAGCGAGGGAGACGTCCCGTTACAGCCGATTATTCTCTACCTGTGCATACCGACTGTTTTGTCCAGTTGTAGGCACGTGCTTAATTCTTACACACCCAAAGTTCTAATAAAAGCTCTTTTCGGCTTCCAGCAGGTTCCCACTAACGGCAAAATATCGCAACATAAACTTCACTATTTCAGCCAATGGAAACGCTGCATGCATGGATAACATTGTTTTCGTCACACAAGCCTATGAAAGATGCTTTGCTGTGTAAAAAAGACTGAAAGTGCAAAGTGCATTTTCTATATAATACATTTGTGTACTTTTGAGTTTATTAGATCTTTGAAATTTCTTTTTGTGCCTAATGCAAAGTTTAAACATGCATAAATGGGCAATATTTGTGAAAACTATCAATGAATTTTCGACATGAAATTACACCTTTAAATGATAAGGAAGAATAAAGGTTACAAATTACTGCTGCAAGATTATGATTCAAGGTATGATAAAATGCAACAAGAATTCATCACAAGCCAAAATATATGGTACATGTAGGCCATTAAAGGTATGGTAGACATATAAATTGTATACTGCCCAAGTCGCAAATCATTGTTTTAGATCTTCATGCTATTCTGAAGATTATGTGCATAAGACTTATTAAATTTTTGTATAATTTTCATACTCAATCGTACGAAAATTCAAATAAGTAAATAAAAATCAACTCCCGAACACATCAGACAAACAAAATAGCGATTTCACTGGTAAATGGAATATATAATGTTTGCTTTGGTTTGTTCTCTGTTAAGATGAATCGCAGATGTAAGTGTTATCAATAAGAAATTAAACTGAATCATTTTGCACAAAGCAGGTAATAATGATAACAATGGGGATACTCATATTACGTTGGACTCACACGACTTTGCTCTCTCTGGCTAAGTGTAAAGTATTTACCACAGGCTCACTTTTTTGGAATGATAACAATTAATGACCAAGAACTCATTGTAATGGTAATTGGGCGCTCATATTCATATAGATCAAGGGAATGTGATGACCAGCATGTAGAAATACGGATGTTTCATGATTTGGTAGGAAGCGAATTATACTGTCCTCAATTATTGATCGGCTTGGCAAGTTTCTCGATGTCAAGATGTAAACTTCCTTACGTGGTCTGAATATTCAAGTGCTTTGAATCCCAAGTAATGCCTCTGAAACACAATCGGTAGTTATTTGCATAAAGCCAGAAAATGAGAGAAACACTCTATTAAGAAACATTAGAACAATCTTGCATATAAGTTCTTGCCTTGTTGTGTACAACAGTCAAAATCAAGAATATGTTCTAGTCTTCAGTTTGTGGGATGTTTCCGGTGTACCACAGCTATTTAAAATGAAAGTGGGCTACAAAGGCCTCAAGGGATACGTCTCATTTTATTGATTTTATATATTTTGTCACAGTTTAAAAACTTTAACGTTTTCAAAACAATTGTATAAAGATCTCTTTTTTAAAAATTGGGCTTCCGAATTCAAATGTAGTCTAAATGAATTGTTCATAGAGAATTATTCATTAAAAGAGTTTGATATGCTCGAAAGAATATTCAAAAACAAACTTTTAATGTAAGGCGTGAATTTTTAATGGCGTTTTCTTAAATACGTTCAAGTTTACGTAGAGGTTATTTAACAAGAGATAACAAAACGAAGGGGTTGAAAACTAAACTGTAATCCCTTAAGTTTGTCTTGCCTTACACGGATCACTTCAACCAGACACTTTAATATCTTCTTCTTTAAGAATAGTTTAAATAATTGATGTTTTTCTTCTTTTGAGCCCCACTCTTCAGTCAAGTTTCATTTGATAACCCATAGTTACCTGTCGTTTGAAATGTTTATTTTAAAAAGGTTTTGGGTAATTAGAATTAATTCACATGAATTTTAGATTAATGGTTTTCTAGGGCCATTTGTCTTGGGTAGCGGTTGGTAATCTGACTGTGATATCTAAAGAACGAAAATGGAATCTACTATCGAGTTCAAAATAACAAGATGTATCAATTTGATTAAAACTATAAAAAAAACGCATCCACTGTTCAACATTTGCATATATAGTGTACCCTTTTGTAAGCATTACAAGGACTTTTATGATAAACGTTCTAATTTCGGTAAAGCTACCAAACACCATTTTCTTTACTCGATATACTAATTCACAGCATTCAAATGGCAGCATGCATTTTCAACGTAAAATGTGACATCCCTCTCAAGAGAGTCTAATCTATCAAACATGAGAAATGTATACAAATAGATTCAGTCAACACTAACATAGTGATTAAAGAAACCAAATGATAATTAACGTAATCGTTAATTGTCTAATTCTGTCAGCAAATCCAAACGAACATGCTTTATCCGCCGCTGCGTTTTACCCTCATAATAAAATTTATTTTGCATTAACTCATATTTATTTGGATTAATATGAACAAATAAAAACACCAAAAAAACGTGACATAGTGCCTTTAAGTATCACAACTCACCAAATAGCAATGACTTTTCCCAAAGCATGATTCTGTATCTTGGTGCATATGGCAGATTAGTGTAACGATTCTTTTTTTTTTTTTTTTGCAATAGCATAATTAATGATCGGTATGATCATAATACTGAAATATAGTTCTTGATGACCTCGCTTCTTTGAGAAATGATTACAGCTCTATCGATAACAGGCCAATGGTAACAGAGGAGCGGGAGTCATAAATACTGCACCCAGAGAGCTCTACTTACGAAATGACTGTGGGCTGTCATGTAAAAACTTATAATGTTTGTCATCCACGTTGTCGTACACTTGGATGCCCTTAATGTTCATCCAAGACCTGGAGTAATTAGGCCTCTATTATACTAACATGTTTATAGAGTGTACAGTAACGCAATGGCTCTTTGAATCTCGTTTGATCACAATAGTGCGCAAATTTGTTAAAGATCAGATGACCCTAAAGTACCGGAGATGAGATCCTTTTTCAAAGGTTCACGGTAAATCTAACGTTTACAAATTTAAAGTGTTTCAAAATCATAACAGAAATTGAAGATGAAAGGTATTATCATGACTCATCTTTTCTATATATAACTTCTCTGAAATTCATTTTTTCATTTGGAGCGTCCATGGGTAATTTGACAGGAAAATTAATTGGTTTTGATGACAACCCATGCAAAAAGAATCCTGTCAGTTTGAAAAGGGTATCATTTTAACTTATATCATATAACTGCCAATGACATATTCAAAATGTAGATACAGTCATAATTAAACTACACTCCCGATCAAAAGAAAGTATAGGTTTTTCAATTTGATAGAAATTGAAAGTTTCTTATGATATCCATCGTTAGTGATTATGAATATGATGGTAAGCCTTCAGAAACATAATTCACATCGCAAAAACGCAACCAAGGTTGTTGTGGACTAAAAAAAACGGAAAAATCGTGAATTGTGTTTAAATGCAAATGCATGAAATGTATGTGCCGAAAACAGGTATAAATGGCACTGCTGAATACCGTAGGATCAAACCAACTGAAAACACACAAAAAGAATGGCACGATTGACACAGGAAGAACGACAGAGAGCTATTGGCATGGCGGAAATGGGGGCTACACAAGTCCACATTGCTCGGACGTTCAATTGCACGACACTGACAGTCTCCAGGCTTCTTCAACGTTACAGACAGACTGGTCGGACCCAAGACAGACCCCGAAGTGGCAGACCACGTGTGACCACGCCACAAGAAGACCAGTACATCCGGACCATTCACCTCCGAAATCGCTTCGTAACGGCAACGGAAACAGCGGCAACGGCATTCGGCAATCGTATCAGTAGACACACAGTGTCAAGAAGATTGCGTACAGTAGGTATTCGGGCACACCGACCTTACCGAGCGATGGCCTTGACCCCTCAACACCGACGTAACCGACTCCAATGGGCAAGGCGAGTGTACAGATGGCAAGCACGGAACTGGAGGCGTGTCTTATTTACAGATGAGAGTCGTTTCTGTCTGTACCATAATGATGGAAGACAGATGTTCTGGAGGCGCCGTGGTGAACGTTTTGCTCGTCCATGTGTCCAACAAGTTCATCGTTACGGCGGTGGTGGTGTGATGGTGTGGGGCGGTATCTGTGGTGACGTTAAAACTCAACTCGTCATTATAAATGGAAACCTGAATGCACAGCAATACATTCAACAAGTTCTGCAGCCAGTTGTATTCCCTTTTCTGCAAGCACAACGCCAGGGTATCATATTCCAGCATGATAACGCAAGACCCCACACTGCACGAGCCACAGTTAACGTGATGCAACAAAACAACGTCAATGTTCTCCAGTGGCCTGCCTGTTCCCCAGACTTAAATCCAATAGAACACTTGTGGGATCACCTCAACAGGCAGATAAGGAACCGTATACCCGTCCCACAAAACCGACAGGAACTTGTTCGTGCTCTCAGAGAAGAATGGCAACAGATACCAGCGGCCGTCATCCGACGTTTGACCATGTCGATGAGGAGACGTGTCAGGGCCTGTATTGACGCTACAGGAGGTCATACGCGTTATTGACAATAGCAAAGTTCGTTTGTGGCTTCTCAACAGACAATAGAAAGACATTAAATTATTGAATTTTGACCCCCTATGTGATTCACTGACTATACAGTCGATCAATGGAATCAACCAATGCAGTTTGTTTCTGTAAATCATTGTCATCTGATTGCTTAATATAATCCAATTTACGGAACTTTAATATCGTCTTTTGTTTTTATTTTATGGGCATATGAAGTGGACCTATACTTTCTTTTGATCGCGAGTGTACTTCGTATCCGAATATCCAAATAAATCAATAAATAATAATAATAATAATAAAAATAATAATAATAATAATATACATTTTAACGCCTAATATCCAGTGCGAGGCACTGCTCACTGTGGGTACATTATTTCCCTGAAAGAATTGTACTACAGCAGCTACTTAGCGCTTCCGTACTTCCTTTATTCAGGTACCCATTTATACAGCTGGGTTGACTGAGTGCAATGTGGATGAAATGCCTTGCCCAAGGACACAACGCGGTATGAGACCCAGGTCACAAATGTTTGGTGTCTCCACCGGGATTCGAACCCGGGTCGTCGGCGATAGGCCAGCATGCTAACCACTACACCACCGCGCTCAAATGATTCATAAATGTATAACGCAGAAAACGCCATCAGACTTCTAAGACATAAAATCCTATAATGTAAATGGCATTTTGAAAATGTACAAACATTCTATCATTTCAAAGATGTATCTACTTATTACAGCTTTATTCGGATATCTAAAACAAAATCATGCATACAAAGCATGGGAAAAGTGTTTAATTTAACAATTTATACATTCAAGAGAGTTATAACACAATACTGTGGTGACAACATTGTTTTGGGGGGAAAAAGCACATGATTTCATAAACATACCAAACCATCTCCTCGATAAAACTAATTCAGCCAATGGTTTCGACTCTATAACTTCGCGGTCAATTTCAATAATGCCCAGTTCTCAAAGTATGGTTATCGTCTGTTTAAAAGTCTTTGATAGGGATTAAGAATTCGTCTTTCCAGAAAATGTTGTTTTTATTTTTTTCGGCTCTACGTAGTCTGTATGAAATATGACTGGAAGAAACCCTTCAAGGTAGATATTATTACTTGCAGGTTGTTACTTAAAGTTGTAGAACAAAATGTTGACATTTGCTTATCGACTTGTATATACTAAAATGTATACAAATGTGTAATAATCTTTCAAACAGTTACACATATATATTCTGTACACCTTGAAAGAAATATCGTAAAACCAACTTTTTAAATTCTTCCTATGATATGTAAGCACCTCGGCCCTCTCCGAGAAAAAACCTCTTCGACTAAGTTGACTGTTTTCAAGGCTTAGTGCCGATGAATATTGTTTTAAATGATTAATTCGGTAATTACTAAAGATTTTGTCGGTTTTCATATCGTAAGACATTTATCAACCGGAAAGAAACACTTTATATTCTTAAGATGCTTGATGATCGAATGCCAGTATATATATATTTTTTAGGACAACAGTCACTGAAAAAAGGTATTGCAATAGGTTTTTTTTAAGTGTATATAAGAATGTACATCAGTTTAATACTGAACAGGGACGACAAAAGAGTGGTATATTAAATCGTCTACGTTAAAATTGTTTGAGAGGCATTTTCGAAGTCATGGTTTTTTTATTTCAATTAAGATAAATGTCAAAATTATAAAAAATATCGTTGTGGGTTTTCGATCTCTATACGTTTTTTTTCAAATTCAAGAATGTGTGTAAAAAAGTTTTTGTGTTGAAATTTGTATCATAAGTTAAAGAACATTGAAGTTTTCATTTTTGCATTCCTTTGATTGCCATTTCTTCTTGTCAAAGATGTACAGTTCATGTGCCTTAACCAGTACTTTCAATAAATACCATTATAACAGTTCACTATCATCTGTTCCCCCAGCTATAATAACTAGGTATGAGTCAAATTCTAACATCATTTCATTTCCCAACAACACCCAGTAATTGGCGACAATTTCGCCCCCAAGCGTTCATAATGAAGGGCGTGATAAGGGGAGGTAACTCAAGCGTGCCGTCGTTAAGCCTATTTACTTTCTCCTCTTTTAATCCCTCAAACTTTATTTATCATGCTCTGTATATTTTCGATTGATATACACCGAGTCAAACAAGTTCTCTCTTTCAGTTTCGCCATCAGCCGTGAATTTTTGGTTTACGTACCTGCCAAACATACATGTCAACAAAATGAGTTCGCTGATTTGAGTACCCATTTTTTTACTGTTTTAATGTTCATGTTCTCTGTTTATAAGGCATTCAAAATCAAGCAAGTGTAACCTTTGAAAACTTATCTTATCTTACTCTCACTTGGTTTTCAGCACTTTATCTCGTTTCATCGCTCTAGATTGATACGCAATAACTTGATAATTACAAAATATGTTTCTCGTGATATTTGATAAAAAGCCCTCACTTGAGAGCACTGTTTGGCAAAATATTTTGACTTAAGAATTGTGAACGCTCACTGTGAAATACTAATTGATACAATTTGTTTACATGACTCAGGCACCTCAGTTACGAATTCAGGGATTTCTTGATTATCGTTAAGTGCTGTTTTGAATATTCAACTTTCTTTTTTTATCATATAAAGGGTAACTCGCTTTAAACCACACACACACTATTTAACTTAATATTATTCATGCATTGACGAGAAAGGAGGGGCCAAGGTATACATATTAGACGTTTGATATATTTACCTAAAAAATTTCAATTTTAATTTTTAACTTAATTTTCTAAACTTCAAAGGCTATACTAAAAGTTTACCTACAGTGTCTCTACATTACCATTAGGAAAGATTTTGAGAAGTGATAAATCAACGATTATATACGTCCGGTTACATCAATGGGATTTTCAACAGTTCTTGTGAAGGCATACTTTAACTTGCTTTATACTTGGTCTAAATTACAAGGCCAGATATCATTTTTTACATACAATATTTTAATTAAAATTTAAAAAAAAAAAATTTTAACTTATTTTTCTCAATAAGGCTACACAAGCAGTAATATCCTCTATGTATCTTTTTATTAACATTAGGAATGATTTTGAGAAGTGACAAATCAACTATTCCATACGTTTGATTACAAAAAAGGGGATCTCAATAAGTAGACGGCACGATTTAAGCTATATTTGTTATCCTTTCTGAAAGTAATTAAATTCATAATTTTGATAAACATCATGATGTATCAAATTGGGTTATCGAGCTCTATTTTCAGTAGCCACGAGATCAAGAACATAAATATTTTACAATCCTGAAAGTCTCTAAAGATATGTGTGACCGGCTCAAGTTATGCCTTGTAGGGACTTTCATAAGAGCTACCCATTGCCCCTTACACACCCAATCTTTGACGAACATAATTTCTGTATAAACAAAATATTCCTCATTCGAAAAGTAGGCACATTGCCAGCAAGTTAGTAGTATTTGTGTCACTGGAACGTCTTTCGCAGCTTCTTTTGCAACATCATAACCGAGCTGTGGAAGCTTACACTTTAATACTGTGTTTCCCCAGTTGCTACGGTCCTGTCTTATACGATCCTCTACGGAGCAGATTCATAATCGCAACAGCAGTGTATTCGTCGGACGTAGCTGTCTTTCTACGTATGTCGTGGTCACCGGTATCTTCACGTTCTCGACATGTGTGTTGTCTGCTTCATATACTGTACATATTCATTTTATGCATTTACGACTGCTGCGAAAGTATTTTATGCGCAAACATGAGGCTCACCTTAATGTTAATCGTAGACCTACTGTTCTATGTCCCTATCTCTGTGAGCTGTGGTAAGACAATTTCATTGTGTGCGTTTCTACGACTGCTGCGAAAGTATTTTATGCGCGAACATGAGGCTCACCTTAGTGTTAATCGTAGACCTACTGTTCTATGTCCCTATCTCTGTGAGCTGTGGTAAGACAATTTCATTGTGTGCGTTTCTAACTTTTCAAAAACCTGTAATGTTATTCGTAGACCTATTGTTCTATGTCCCTATCACTGTGAGCTGTTGTAAGGTAATTTCATTGTGTGCGTTTCTAACTTTTCAAAAACCTGTCATGTTATTCATAGACCTACTGTTCTATGTCCCTATCACTGTGAGCTGTTGTAAGGTAATTTCATTGTGTGCGTTTCTAACTTTTCAAAAACCTGTCATGTTATTCATAGACCTACTGTTCTATGTCCCTATCACTGTGAGCTGTTGTAAGGTAATTTCATTGTGTGCGTTTCTAACTTTTTAAAAACCTGTAATGTTATTTGTAGGCCTACTGCCTACCCCAGTGACTGTGAGTTGACAATTTCGTTTTGTGCGTTTCGAACTGCGATTAAGGCATACCTCTGTTTTTCTGCATGTTTAGTCTGTGAAGCATGCCAACTTTTCGCAAGATAGCCGCTCGAGGAACGACTCAATATCTATATTTTGTTAAATGTTGAAAAATGCTTCTTATACTTTATAGTATGATCATAGGCTTTTTTAGTTCTTCAGGCTTAATAATATATCATATAAGGATTAGTATTGAGGTTGTTACCAGGTTTACAATCGAAAATCCACATTTGCCAAATCAACTGCGCACAAGATTTAAGCTTTCAAAAGCTTTTTGTTCTAGATAATAAAACAAAAACACACTGCAGAGAATGACCCCTATGTTGTAAATCTCTTCCAACAGTGGTAATTTTTTATCTTGGTGCTGCAATGGCTAAGAAGTCTGTACACAAAATTACAGCTTTCCATGGCTTTAAGTTCTAATGAAAAATATGTTGAAAATTTCTTTAGAACAGTGCCCCTACGGCCCTTATCAAAAGATCGCAATCAAGTCTATTATAATTTGATAATTTTGTCTGTGCACAAGATTTCTTTCAGTCATGGATAAGATTAGAATATATGTTAAAAACGCTACGGAGTCCATTTGACCATTTAACACCAATGGCTCAAGAGTTTCTACACAATATTAATGTTTTCTTTAACTTTCCATTCTTTAGGAGAAAATTGGAAATGATTGTGAAATGAATCCTTTTGAACCTATTAGGTAACACAAAATCAACAAATTTTTAGCAAGATTTGATTTCTCTGAACCAAATGGATGTGGAAGATATTGAAAATGAGACAAGTGAACAGAATGTATGCTGGGCGCGATGCCACGTTATCATACGCACCGTTAGGCACTTTAACGCTGCTGAGGTAAAAAGATACGCTAATTCCTAATATGTCTCTTGAAGAATCTTTAGAAAGTTGATTCTTGACCATTTTAAGTTTCATTTCGGAATGCAGAGATCCATAAGAGTGTTGTCTTCAAGTCTCTCATCTCAAGTGTCAATCCACCCCAGCATCTCCTTCACCCAGTTTTTATTCATGAACTGAATTCCATCTCTTTTTGTACCTAACAACAATTGCGTTATTTGCAGGATACAGTACACACTTGGCCATAGTTAGCGATTTTGCCACTCAATGTATTTCGTTTCAGTTGAGATATCGCAAAAATGACAACTTCGGTTTAAAGAAATACTTTTTATTGGAGTGAGGAGATGAGAAACAGAGTTTAGACGTAGAGAAAGGTAGAGAGTCTCTCCTCAAGAGAGTGGAAGGTAAGAAGAGATGGTGACAGAGACAGTTGATTGACAAATATATATATATATATATATATATAGAGAGAGAGAGAGAGAGAGAGAGAGAGAGAGAGAGAGAGAGAGAGAGAGAGAGAGAGAAATACAGACAGACAGACAGATACAGATATAGAGACAAACAGACAGAGACAGAGAAATATATAGAGACGAGAGATAGGGAGAGAGGAAGGACAGAGAGAAAAAGGGCAGAGCGACAGAAACACAGACAGACAGAGACGGAGAGATATATAGAGACGAAAGATAAGGATAGGGAGAGACGCGGATACCGAGATAGATAGAGATCGTTAGAGAGTCAAAGATAGGTTGACTGTATGTATTTTGATTGAAATGAGCTGAGCGAGAGAAAAAGTGACATGACTTGACAGACACATCACCTATGTACATTAACAATAAATAATCAAAGTTTCACTTCATTATAATCCATTATTAGATAGCCTAAACACAGTGTCAGTTTCAATCTGAATTATTTTTGAGAGAGAGAGAGAGAGATAGAGAGAGAGACAGAGAGAGAGAGAGAGAGACAGAGAGAGACAGAGAGAGACAGAGACAGAGACAGACAGAGACAGAGACAGAGAGAGAGACAGAGACTCAAGTAATGTTAGATATATATAGCCAAGGGAATTGTAAAAGACACATACACGTAGAGGGATAGAAGAATCTTAGTAAGGGCAGTGTAATAGTCATACAAACCCGGAGAGGGAATCAGGAATGATAACCACACAGACGGGGAAGCGGGCAAGTGAAAGATAGACACGGACAGGTGCATTAAAGAAAGACACAGGTACTGAGAGAGGAACGGGACACAGACACGGACAGATAAAGAGGAACATAGACACGGACTGTGGTGAGAGATGGTGAAGGTGAAACGGATACAGACAAAAGAGTGAAGAGTGAAGAGTTACAAATACGGAAAGTGAGATAAAGAATCTAAGACGTGGACAGTAAGTGAGATAGGGGAAGGAAATCACAAACTGTACACTTTGAGAGGTAATTAAAGAGCGACACAGGATGAGAAAGTGAAACACAGGCTGAGAAAGTGAAACAAGACAGAAATGGAGGGAAACAGACTCTGACAGAGAAATGAAGACACAGACAAAAAGAGTGAGAGAGAAACGTAGGGCCATGGAGAGGGGAAGAGACACAAAGGTACGGACCAGTACTAGAGACTTTGACACGGTCATGAAATAATCCAGGGAGAAAAAACTCGAAGAGGGTAAAAAGACACCCGTAAGGAGAGAAACAGACATGAAGGACATTAGAAGAAACACAAACACGTTTACGGAAAGCGAGACACAGATATGGAAAGTATTGAAAGACACAGACACAGACATCGCAGAGAAGAAAGTAGGATCGTACAGGGAGAGCTACACAGATATAGACCGGGGGTCTGTAAAAGAATTAAATGTCTTATATTAAGACCATTTAGTAAATGAAAATTTATGACAAATAAAACAGATGTTACAATTATTTATGATTTCAAAAAGTCTTTATCGTTATGCTCGCCCAAACAAACTGCTTTTACAAAGGTAGGAATTTTCTCCTATTACATACATTTCATAGTCGCTTGAGCAATAAATTATGATGATAAATACAATCACTATACCCCCACAGGAAAACTACGATTAACGATTTCTTCTTCACTCAATTGAGTGAAAAACAGTGTTGATACATACTTATCAATTTAGGCGTAAATCCGCCCCTGCGGAACATATTTTACAAGCGCTTCATTTCGACATGAAATAATAAAGCAATCGATGGGTTAAGACCAAGAAGGCCGTTCGTACAATTACATGACGTTACGAATTTTTCTACACACCGAACACTTTTTAAAATATCAATAAATCTTCAAAATATAGCTATACACATATTCTTCGTGTATTGAAAAAATGATATTGGGGGATGCTTTTTTGTATAGTTTGATGGCGATGTTAGTCTAACACAAATAATGGAACGTCACAGTCTAGCTTAAAGGACAAAAGTTTGCCAACTTTAAATGTCTTTTTTCTTGAACAAATTTAGTATTGTTCATAATGTTTTAGTGTTTATAAAGTTTATAAAGATATTTTTCTTGTCTATATTTACATTCAAAATGCGATGTCCTCTTTATTTATCATCACATCGTTTGCCATCTTCCCACGGCAAGGTGGAAATGTATCGAGATATCGTTTCGGCCTTGACGTTGTGACGATGATCATTTGCATGTTCAAATCTTTTAATGCTGGTTTTTATATATGAATCATGGTTTAGAAAGAGGAACAGGATGAATTTTAAATTAATACCGCATAATTTGGTGAAATTGAAATTGAAATACACACAGCCAACACTGACATTTAAACACAAGGGAATCAGGTACCTACTAGTTAGAAATGGGAATACTTTTGTAAATGTTTATAGAGGCATATGATTTAAATGCTTGCTTGTTTCTCGCTCATGCATGTCATCGGTTACTAATCAAGTCGTAAATTAAGACAATATCAAGTCATTCTTTCATCAATCTTAATAAATCTAATTCGAAAATTCGATGTTATGTTAATACAGTTTGGCATGAAATTAAAAAAAACTCTTTACCTTAATTTATTTACATTTCTCTTTCATGAATACGCCACCAAGCTCGTGTTTGTTGATATTTTATGAGCGCTTCGCTTTTCTCTGTAACGACTTTTCACTGGTCTCGCTATTTCATGTAAATTAATGACATTTGTAATGACTTGGTTACAAAAACTTGCGGAACGGGAACAAAAGACAAAAACATCATTAAAATGATTATCACATTATTTCTATGAAAAAATTGTGACAAGTGAAATTTGCAACGCGTATCGTAGAAACGAGAAGGAATAAGAAATCAGAATATAAAAGCTGCATGATACATAGATAGAAATATGAAATTGTTAAATTTTATGAAATCAAGAGATATTTCATTTTCGTTAAATAAATTGGACAATAAACAGATACAGTATCCTACACATGAAAATGGCCCTTAAGCTAATATGACATGACCGAGATATTTGAGACCGTAAAATGATGAGAAAGTATTAAAAAAATCGAGTTTCTATAGAACTTATTTTACTAAAGGATCATCACTTCGCAAGGCAATAATTACTTTGTCATCTTAAAGAGGGTGCAATGGAAGCATTGTTATGAAGTGTCTGTCTGGCAGATGTCACATGACCTTGAAGACATCTGCGCTACCCAGAATGCAGTTGTGTTTTCCCGCCTTTACAACACGTGCTTTTCCGTTATTATACTGTTGTTTATATACAAGTGCAAAACGATTTGCTATCTTTAATAAATCAACTCCACTTTCGTAGCTTTATGATACAGTGTCAAAAATTTACTTTTGTTGGTGAAAACTGTATACTTTATACATACTTGACACGATAAATGTTTTTTTTAAAATGATTTGTTAAATTTCACTCTGATCGCATGCACCCTTGGTATGTTTGAGTCACTTTATACAAGATTTCATTCTTTAAAAAAAACTAATCCTAATCGGATTTGATCTGTCACGAAGCGACAGCTGTAGGCCTACGGTATAAGGTTTATGATACTATAAACTATAAAGCTTGTCTCGAGTGTTTGAACTAAATCTTGATGTCGATATTTTTAAAAAGTTTAAAACGATTCATTTAAAGAACGGACTATTTGCTATCAAAATTACAGGAATGGTGATTATCTACCTCTTTACTTAACCATTTGATGCTGGGGGAAAACACGGTAGTTAGACTCGAAGTTGACAATAAACAGAAAGACAGAAGCACATCTCTCATAGATAAAGGAAATGATCTTTTCGAAAAATGTATAAATGTTACAAATTGCAAGACAGTGTTTTTCGATCAAAAGAAACAGTTCTAAAACGATTTAAAATTAGAATTTCCCACCTAAAATCATTAAAAGGTGTTCACACTAAAATGGACGCCAGTGGTTTTTGCTTTATACTTGATAATTTCTTCCACTATTAATACGGATCATCGGGTTGATGAATGTGATGTTAGACCCTCATAAAATAATCTGTATCGGGGGAAGAATTTTTTTAAAATACGTTCTTCTGCCCACAAAATCTCGTTGAAATCAAATCATTGATACGCTCCCCAGTCGTATATTATTTTGAGTTGTTAATTATCATGATGAATGACAGGTGACAACCCAATATAACACTAGAAAGGAATCAATGAATTGATTTGAATCATATATTTCTTTAGAGGACTTGACTCGTTGGCTCAGTACTTAAAGAATAATTAACAGGCAGACAAATACATATTTTCCGTCTGCGAAGATACGTTGGTACAAATGATACTTGATCGATGGTCCCATAGCTTTATCTGCTTGTGATGAGCAATTTTCTGTAACTGATATCTCATTTCAACATGTGTGACAAAAAGATCGATGCACGAATCACGACTCCACCTGAAACGAGATCTATCGACTGGTCTATTTGCCTAAACTCTGGTGTTCATGATGATTTTCTATATATCTGTATATCTAATTTGGTAAAATGACATCGATCAACTGTTCCACTTATCTGATTATGATGTTCTTGTGTCTATATGAAACGATATCGACAAACTGTTCTACGTATTCTACGTATCTGATTATGATGTTCTTGTGTGTACTTTGAACTCTAGGTGCAACCCCATTGACCAATTGTTCTACCTGCCTGTTTATGATGTTCTTGTGTGTATGTTGAACTCTAGGTGAAACCACATCGACCAACTAAAATTCTGATGGTTTTTATCTTACTTTGTTTTGTATATTTGAACTTGAGCTGACAGATGAATCGACTATAAGTCAACTTATTATTTCTGCTAAAGAAACATTGATAATGCCGACTGTTTATGGAGATTGAAAAGAAAGTATCTACAAATATACTACTAACTATACTGTTATCGACATGTTCATAGTTTGAAATTAATTTTGTCTTTAAACAATGTATTGTTAACATATGTTTATCATTAGTTTAACACCCTATTTTGTCCAATATCACATGCTTTATTTCTTAGAACGTGGACAAATGGACGTGAAGTGAGGTATTAAAATTTATGTCAGCTAAACAAAGGTGAACACCACACATTAAATAAATGTTGACTCTGACAATTGTGCAACATTAACTGCATCCCTTTATTGATGATCCATCAGCTACCGGCATGTAAGATGATAACTCTGAATTAGCGGGGAGGGTCATGTCAACGAAAAGCAGTTCTTTAATATGTACAACAAATCTAATTAAAACCAGTTGTTTCGCTACACTAGGGGACACGACACAGTCATTAACTAAGTCAATAACACAAGCTTTTATATTATTATTAAGCGTACTAAAAATCTCTTTAGATTTGAATTGATTATGTTCCTTTGATAATACATTATTGACAGTTTTTTTTGGACAATCAAAATGCAGATAATGACTGATAGAAGGTCAAATATTTAATTGACGGAACGGATATAGAATCATTTTCATGAGAATTTTGTACAACTTATTTTGAGTCATATGATGATGACAATGAAATTGTTATTACCAATCTCAAATGAAAATGCGAGCATGGTTGCTGTGTATTATGTTAGGAACTGTCGTATATCAGTATCAGACACTGACATTGATTAAGAGTTGATTAGGTTTTCTGTAACAGTTTCAAATTGGCACTGTTAACACACACAAAAAATGATATCACACCATGCAAACAAGTAAGAGTAACTAGTGCTATTTCAGAAGTTAATTACATCACCTTGTCAGCGTACTCCAATTATCATGTCATCAATTATTCAATCCTTGAAAAATATGAATAAAGACGGACCCAAACGGTCACCCTGATACACCCCTGCTGCGAGTATCGTTATAATACCGTATCACAAACAACGGGTGGGAAATGTCGTCTTGGCTTTATAGAAAACAACTGTAAACTGTCATCACCTCTTAGCTGAATATAGCTGTTAAATACTTTGTGAGTTCTTTGCTCCAAACTTTCAATAAAGTTATTCACCAGTACTCTTCTCTGTTGATTTCTATCATACGTTAACATTTTACTCGTTTCAATATAAGATATTAAGAACGATCTTTTTTTATAACTCACAATTAGTATTTGA
This sequence comes from Phorcus lineatus, assembly GCA_921293015.1. Taxonomy (NCBI): domain Eukaryota; kingdom Metazoa; phylum Mollusca; class Gastropoda; order Trochida; family Trochidae; genus Phorcus; species Phorcus lineatus. The sequence continues at coordinate 35,965,531 of OV121087.1, read as the reverse complement.
CAGGTGATGAAAAAGCATCCCAGTGTGATACATTTTCAGTTTCGTCAAATCAGACTAAATATAAATGATTAACAGTATGAAAATGTCAATAGCTAAATTAAAACAAAGCTTATGGATCTCTCTTTCTCAACGTTTAATTTTGTGATTCATGATCGACCATCCGCGCTTCTACCTCTTCCTAAACTCATCTCCTTGGAATTATGTCTGGATACTTCAATTTTGGCCTCATATTTTCACAATGAACTAGACAATCCAACGTTTATTAAACCTAATTTTTCAGCAGATATATAAGAACTCAACTCGACAAAGGCAAATTCTTACTGATGCAGTTCCTGCTTAATTGCCATATGAAGATGAGAAGGTTTGACGATACACTACTCACCAAAGCGTCTGACGGAAGTGTAACAAAATAACAAATAATGTAGGACTGCAATTTGAACGACAAGCAATTACATATAACTGGCGAAGGCAAGGCATTCTAAGTCATCCTCCCTGCTGCGCATAATACGCATGTGTGGGGGAATTTCAATCTAGGGGATATTATACACTCCGGCAAACTGTCATCACCTCTTGGCCAGAGGAGAACCACGGGACCAATTCATATCATTACAAAACAGTGAATGGATAGACTGCGCTGTCACAATAAATGACCTGGCGAAGCAACGCCACGGCTAGTCCTCTGGGTGGGGTATTATCTCCTACATGTACCATTCCGAGCTTGAGTGTGAAGTGTCAACACTTCTATGAAATTAAACTTTTACCAATTTTTCCCCAAAGACAAGTAATAAATATGGAACTCCTGCTGAATGCGTTCTTTCTTAATTAACATATCATTTGTTTCACTCACAATCTTGGTCATACCAGTAGACAGACGAAATGGATAAACATCATATATCCGAAAAAATATATTGAAATCCACAGTACTATTATATATATAAGCCTATTATTACAGAAACTTTTGAAAGAAGGTTTAACATAGGTAAAAGTAAAACGCAAACCTTTTACTGTGATGCAAGAGAATCCACAGGTATAGAAATTCAGTTAGATGTTATGTCACGGCCAACTCTTGTCATTTATATTTGACTGATTTTTAACTATTTAACTTTTTAACTATTCCACTATTTAACTTTTTACATGTCTTTTCGAGGTGACGAGGTTGTTCACCTAATGTTCTCGATTAAAACTCCAAAATCATGTTCATGCTATCGTTAAATCAATGATTTAAAAGTCATCGTTATACGTTTCGTTTAAAGACATGAACCTATTCTTCCTATGGGCATATCTAATAATTGATCTTTCCAAACGAACTTTAGAAATGTGATATGGTTTATGAGCTCAACACGTATAGAGAATTACTTTCAAAATTAAAGATACTTTCTCCTTAGTATAGTATAATCTCCATTGTATTAAAGTATCAATTCAAAAGTGTGTCCCTTCTATAAATGAATGATAAATGCCTTTGGTTCCAAATAAAATGCCAAATGGTTCATCAAGAATGTTGTCTTATTGCATTTCAGCAATCTTAGGTCATAGCTATGTTAGGGTGTCATCCTGTTGTGTTAACAGCATCGCCTGTATCATGTTCCAACGGGTGGCCCTCGGGGCTAGCAAATCTCTCAAACATAGTTACTATAACTGCTAAATGTCAGCACCGCTGTGGAGACACTTGAGATTCAGATGACATGTAGCGCTGGTAAGGAGACCGTTAGTTAGTTGATCTCCTGCTAGGTATAGAGAAAGGTTTGGCAGGATGCATTTTACAAGTAGTAGACAATCTGTCTTCTCCTTTAACATGATACCTAGATGTCATCACTTCATATCGACAAGCTAAAACGACAATTATTACACGGCACTAACTCACTCTCATTATAGTCTAACCTTGACAAACAAAATGGATTAAATATATACTCTTTTTAAATGCTTCTCTTAATTGATGTACATTTTCCGCCTGTCCATGTTTTTGTAACCCTCCGTTGGAGGAATAAAGAATATTATTATCACTTCATATTTAAGCTACAACGACAATTACACGGCACTAACTGACTCTCATTATATTCTAACCTTAAATTTCCTATATTACATATTACATATTACATATTACATATGGCTTTACATTAGAATATCATCATTCACCTTGGTATCAAATGTCCAGCTTATTATCCATTCTGGAGAATTTACAAATAATGTCAAGGCGGATGAGTTATTTCCTTACATATTTTAAGAAATACAAATACCATATTTCCACCGTTATCAGATAAAAAAAATCCATGGTATAGTAAACCATACGAGATTAAGTTTGCCAATTAAAAAAATTAAAAATCGTGTCTTTGTCAATGTTGGAAATATCTCTCAAGATACCGTCGTTCTATATCTAAGCTATAACGACTTTTTATGATGTGAGGTACAAGAAACAAGACCAATCACGTGACACCACAAGCACTGCTATTGTCTCCCCCACTGACTCTTTTACATAGGTTTGGTGCTAACAAATTAAATAATATGTACATAATATTTTACCTTAAATTCCCCCTAGCCTGATCATACCCTCTTGAAGTTAGATATGACTGAAATTGGAGGCTCCTTTTATATATCAAATAAAATAATGTTTTGTTAAATAATTAAATTTTAAGAGGCTGGTCGTTACTCTAACAGTGATGCAAAAAATACTACTGTATATTGCTCAACTCAACAAAGTGCTAAACCGGCGCTGTTGAACAGAGAATTTTTGTTCGAGACAGTTATTCTAACAGTTAAAGCACGAGTCTTTAAAGGTCATCTCACTTGATAGAAGGTAAAAATATATTTGAAACAAAGAAGTTTTATCCAAAAAATATTGCTGTTCTAGAGGAGATAGCGTTTATGACTTACTTAAATTGCAGTTTAGATAAGCACAAATATAATTTCCATGAAGCGGTATGATTTGGATATTTGAGACATTTTATGATACACTTATAAATCATCCCATTTATCAAAACCTAATCGTTCATGTTGTTTAGGGGTTTTGTTTTCAGAAAAAAAACGGTAAAACTTAAAAACGTTCTTCATATCAGTTATGCAAAAAAACACTTATGCGTTCTTAATCTCAGTTAAACAGGAGAAATGATATACCTCATTAATGTTCATAAATCAAGCAATACAAACGAAACGTTAATTTTAAATATTCTTTTACTCGAACTAGCAGATTAATTTATGTTCTTTGGTCGGTTGTACAGGCAGTGACCTGTGTAATGTATTTAGCGGCAATGTTGACTGGACAGATGCTATGTACATCACGCCTCACATCTGGTCAGTCCATGGTCCATTTAGTCCTGAGTACACTACATAGTCCTTAGATAATACACCCCTTTTAGTGAGCAATTCTAGAGAGGAGTTTGTCCGTAACGGATACATCGTGTTCATAAGCGTGACGAACGTATAGAAGGTTTCTCCAGTTTTACAATTTTTGTTGTGTTTCCCTACAATTTGATATCGTATTTATTGTTTGTTCCTTGCTATGTCTCCCTTGCAATGTTGTTGTAATGATAGTTTGCAGATAGTATATTGGTTACATTGGACAATATTGCTTACAGTATGATAAATTTGCATTACATTAGATTGATTACTAGATTCATGTTGATATATTTTTAACATTAGCTTTTCATGGGGATATCAAAATTCAACTTTGATATCAAGTGCCCAGCCTTTTAAAAGAATCTTCTCATGAATCTATAAATAATAATAAGGCGGATGAGTAACTTCTTTAGATATTGTAAGAAATACATAAACGACATCTTCACCGTTAACTGATATGATCGTTTATGGTATGAAAACGTACACCAAGAGTTCTCTTATATAAAACTAATATCAGAAAATAATTTCGTTGTTTCAGTTCTACAATTTCGGAAATGTCTCTCAAGCAACAGTTAGATTAGTTATAAGAACTACACACGTTAGTCAAACTATTCTATTAATATTCACTATAAATGCTCGTTACCTATATGCACAGTTTTCACCTTATTTTAATTTTCGTTTGGAATAATCTTAAATTGGGAAACCGAATTTACTTGTAAAGAGTAAAACAGTTGACTATTGTTCCTAGAAAGAACTATACTAAAGATTTGAAGTAATTGGCTGAACACTACTGATGAATAACTGCCCAAGTTTATCGACAACAAGACAACTGTTCTGACAACAGGCGTGTATTCTCTTCCCTTAACGCTGTTCAATCTCACACACCGTGACTGATTCCTTTTATTGCTGGTCTATTAGTTTCTGACTTCAAAGAGCTATTTTACTTGATATAACAGTGTTCTTTGTTTCCATTGTTTAAATACAGTCCATTAGTTTGTAGAGCTGTTGGAAGAATTGTAGAAAGCTAACATTCATGAGGGATAGTACTACTGAATCATCAGTTGAATTTATCTTGAATTGTTTAATCTTCTATTGTTCCATTGAGTTGTTTGAATCAAAATGTTCACCATGCATAATTATCACCGATGCCGCGAAAGTATTTAATTAAAAAGATATGCATTGTATTAGTTTATAAGTTAAGTGAAACTTCGTCACAGAATGATTCAATATATTAACTATTATCATGACAAAGAAATACTAGCAATCATGATATATCGAATAACAGAAGTATATTATGACCGGTAATCAAATATTTTGTACATAACGGTTGCATACATGATAACCATTGACGTATGGGCTGCTATTGTAATACGTTTAATTTTGCGAAATATCATTCATATATATTTCAATATTTGTATGTGGCCTTCTTAGCACTAAGGAAGATATATGTAAGATATAACTAGGTTGCATCATGTCCATGAAATTATTTTTGAAATGCTAATATGATGAACATGTACTGTAACAGAAGTTACATTCTGTTAATTTCATTTTTTTGATTAAAACAAATGCATAGAAATATATACAAATGATTAATTCGAAGGTATATATCGTTTCCATGATTTGTTATCAATAAAAGTACACGTAATAGCCTTAGGTGATCGAAATGGTGATATACAATAAAGATTAATAAAGTGCTTCGGTTTCTTTGATATCCTGGTAAATAACTGGTAACAGCGTTATTAAAATGGCGCGTGCAAAATCCATGTAATAAAATCATTTACGGTATGTCGGTATCGTTCAAATTAGAGAGAATCTTATGTTTTTTGCACGTTATAAAACTGCAAATGAAAGGATTACCAAATCAGTGATGAGTTTTACACCTCTCTTGGGTTCCTCTACTGATAGGGTACCCCGGGGCTATCAGCATGGCGTCTTGATTTGTCCAGTGAAATGTGTTGAACAGTAAAAGGTAAATACAAATATGGACATTTGAAATTATTTTTTTCAACTAGTCTGAAAGAACGGAATTATTATTAATAATGGACATTGCGTTTAAGAAGGGGGAACGGTCATGAAAAAATATATCGTTGTTATCGCATTACTTACAATTTTGTAGTACTTTTATTATATACATCATTATGCCAATGCTCTTACAACTGTAACGGGTGTTTCATCATAGTTGTTATTATAATTATTCATTGTTTTTATATTTGAAAGGTTTGAAATGTTTGACGATATCTTTTACATCGGACAATGCGCATATTAAATACAGATGAAATAATTGATATCTTATTTTGATATCTACTTCGGTAACTTGATTAAGTGTCAAATAAAGGTATATTATCGACTAAGAATGAACCTATAAAGAGTGTTTTACCCCTTTTACGTCCTATCACTCAATTTTAAAAGTACCAGAGGTTCTGTCAAATTTGGATATGTTCATTGAGTTCATCATCTGGGTATTTAGCCTTCTAACTTGAATTAAGACATTTTTATCCCTGTATTTATGGTAGTGATGTTTGATTTCACTGCACCACAATTGTGACACAACGGCAATTTTCGTTCATTTTCAATCACATCTCGTAATGTTGTCTTTTTATATTGCTACTATAATCAGATATGGCAATACCCTGTAGCTAGGTTCGATCGATGCCTCAAAGTTTGCTGAGATTAAATCAGTAAAGGAGTCAA